>JAYJMA010142744.1:0-14997 GCA_036873895.1 Parotocinclus cabessadecuia | reverse complement strand
TACTGAAGTCGCTCCTCTTTTTGGGACAAACTCCACCACTGCAGAACCACTTTCTGCCAGATCTGTTGCTCTGCCTACTGCCATACTCTGTGTAAATCCATTACGTAAAGATGTCAGAATATCACGATACGGATGCTTTATATCGCCCAGAAAAATTATACCGGTATAACGATACAATATGGCACACTTACTTGTGACTATCAAAACATACGCAGTGCAGAGTTGATTAATATTCTATGTTAATCAGAAGGGCTATAAACAGACCTCACTGACTATTAAATGTTAGTGAACCTGTAAATTAAAGGCAGTTCATCTCATTTTCAGTTTAAGCTGAGACTTATTACAAAGTCAAGGAGAGCAGAAAATAACAGGGGAAACTTAGCTCATATTCATATGAAAACACTTATACAATAGGAGGAGCTAGATATGTTCTTAGTGAACAAGTAGCACAGGGGCAATTTGCTCAGCCACTAATCTGATGTCTAGGGCTATAGCCATGTAGTTTCTGCCGTGTTATGGCCATCTATTTATTTCAACTCAATTCAGTTTTATTT
Source organism: Parotocinclus cabessadecuia (assembly GCA_036873895.1). Lineage (NCBI taxonomy): Eukaryota > Metazoa > Chordata > Actinopteri > Siluriformes > Loricariidae > Parotocinclus > Parotocinclus cabessadecuia. The sequence goes on along the minus strand of JAYJMA010142744.1, from coordinate 14,443 downwards.
GTATAGTGCTTTTTACAACAGACATTGTCACAAAGCAGCTTTACATTGATGCAGGAACAATTTTCACAAATTGGATTCTGTTGTCCCTAATGAGCAAGCCAAATGGCGACTCAGTTTCACGCTATACTGTATGTCACAGTTATTTATATAAGACTAAAAGAAATTACGAAAGCAAAGTTGAAGCTTTGATTTTGCTGTATCGTGCAAATATTTGAATAAATATGCAAATTAATGTATTTAGTTTACCCACAATTAATTAATGAGCCTGCCTTGGCTTTTGGCCAAGTGATTTAGTTCGTTTGTTATCAGATGATTATACACAGACACAAACATTCAACATCTGGATCAATGTGTGCGCTTCCATGCATCATAATCCGTAGTCTGATTTCTGTGCAATTTTCTGATGACGTGTACTTTGATCTAGAATTCAGATTCAGAAATCTTATAGACAGAGCGGTTTGTATCTCAGTAATCAGATTTCTCAGAGCACGAGTACCAATACTATTATTTCAAATCAGGTTTTCTTAGTCTGTGCCTGCAACGTAGCAAGAGTGTAACACGGTCGCCAGGTCTGCTCAGAGACTTATGAGATTAGTTTTTATAGGTCTTTTCTCATTGGCAGGGTCTGGCAATGTCAAACTTATCAAGATACTGTATGTTCACTCATACGGGATCAATCACATGTATGCATGGTATGCAAGGGATCTGGATGGATGTCAATCCTTGGTCTCCATGATGGTGTTCTACAAAACTGCCATGGCAGGAAAGAAAGAAGCGGTAGACACGGGATCAAACAAATTGTGAACATCTGAATGCAGTCAGGGTAATAAAAAAAAAAAAAAAAAAGAATACTGTGACAGGGGGAGAACTCAAAACAAGACCGCAAATTTACTTTAGACCATGTGAATGTGTGACAGCATTACTTTGGCAGTGCCTTTGAGGACAGGACTCCACAATGGTCATTAAAAAACATTTACTGCATTAATATCACACAGCATATGCACTCAATGTAGCCCTCACAAGAAAACCAAAACAAAAGTAAATAAATGATATTTTGGGATCGATCTCAGAGTCTTTAGAAATCACTGATCTGATGCTGAGGTACGACAGCCTCTAATGACAGAATGCAATCCGTATTCTGTACGCAGTATATAATATGGAATTCTGACTGCAGGCTAGATCCCAAAACTCAGAACTAACAGCAAGACAGAGAATGACGGCATGTGAAAGGGAAAGAGATGCTGTAGCAGAGTGTAATTCACCAGCAATACCTGTCTGTATGTTTACTGTAAAACACAGGTGTGCTTGTATTCGAGAGCTTCAGGTCTGTAAAAGCGCAATAACAGTCGGCGCAAACCTGCCCTTTTATCAGCTGCATTAGAAGTCAAGTGATGTCACCAAGAAGCGCTTCACTATCAAGTCCACGTACTTAAGCACACCGGAAAAGCTCACAGGTGCCCGGAGTTGAACAGAAATCAGACTTACGATAAGAGGAGAGTCCCGTCCGAGTGAGATGACAGTCCTGTTCACGGTCCTCAACAGCTTCTCCATAACAATCTGAACATGCCATGGAGTAGAACCCTACAAATACAACAAGTAAAAAGAGTTCAGAGTGCCAGCAAATTAATCATAACAGGAAGCACATCTAATGGTCTGCATGCATCAGAAGAACTATGCTACTCAAATGGAAAGCATACAGTTTAAACACTCCTGGCCAAAATAGGTTTGAACCCAAAAATGCGCTAAATATATATTTTATTATATATTTATATTACATATTTTTATGAACATATTTCATTTTATTTAACTATAAAAAAAAAACTGTGGTTTCAGAATTGGTTCTTTTACAGTTGTTTTTTTTTAACAGAACAGTAATTTATTTACCATAATAAGCAGTCCCCAAAAACCTTACTCAAAAAGCCTTACGCAAATAATGTCCGAAACAAAAGAAAAATCTAAATAGCAACAGAAATTCCTGGGTTTATGCATCAAAATATTTAGGTAAGGAAATGTAATCGGTTCAAAAAATAAAAAATAAAAAAAATAATAAAAAAAAAAAAAGACATGGACATGATGCACCGTAGACCGAAATAAATTAAATGCACATCATAATCCTAATACAATACACTATACAAAAGGGATAGTTATAAGTTCTAACAATGAACAATTTACGTCTAAACCAAATCCTTAACATTTTAAACATGGCCTAAGCACCAACAAATTCTGTATAGATAACGATCCATTTTCAAACCCTATAAATATCACCAAGATTTATGCACAGTCGGTTAAAAAAAAACAAAAAAAACAAAAAAAAAAAAAAACAAAGGGGATTTCGAACAACTGGAGGCTCTGATTTCTTTATTCCTGAGTAATTATTCTTGGCAGAGTGACACTGCAATCACAGCAGGGAAATCCTTCTAAAACCAAACTCTGGAAGCAGGTGAATTGTTTTATCAGGCTTATATCTTGTACTCTGACTCACGGACAGAGACATGTTGACAGACAGAGAGACAGACGAACACAAACATGGATAGGCAAATACAGACAGTTAGCGACAGATAGAGAGAGAGAGACACGCGAAGAAACATGGTAGGAGATTTAAAACACTTCCACAGTATCCAAGTGTGCAATATGCACAAACAGCAGGTGCTGCAATGACACCAAACATGTCGCTGTAAACTCAGCCAGAGAAAGTGTGAAGGCAGCGAGAAATGCATGAGAGAGAGAGAGAGAGAGAGAGAGAGAGAGAGAGAGAGATTCACAGTACTGAACTTCAGCGTATTTCATATAGCAGATCTGAATTATGGAGCAAGCAGTCCATAAAATAGTTATGTGTTTCTTATGTGCACAGAGGAAGACTGGGTAATTAAATCCAGACTGACACCTGTACTGAGCACTAGTCTAAACTGCAGTCAATATGTAAAAGTGCCAGTTACACTTGAGTTTTCACTTATTTTGGGATTATTTACAGTATTCCTGTATTTTAGCCATGGAATATAAAAAAAAAAAATACAAAATGAGGCCAGACAGAAGGCAGAGCAGGGACTTGAACCCTGTGCCCCACAGAGGTGAGAGAGCACATTAGACCATTGTGCCACTCCAGTCTGCCAATTCCCATACTACAACATATTATACTGCTCGTCTGTATCGTCAGAGATGAATAATAGATATGTAGCTCAGGGTGTGTGTGTGTGTGTGTGTGTGTGTGTACTCACCACATCGCTTCTGTACAAAACCTCTAGGATGTTGCTAAGCAGTTGGCAGCAGGCCTCCAGTTCCTCATGCTGCTCCAAGTGAAATTTAAGCTGGTCCGTCATCAGAGGCAGGAGGATCTCTCTACAATCTAAACACACAAACACACACAGTCTTACTGCCTCTTACCTAAACACACAGTGCATACTTTTGCGGTTATGTGGTGGAACGGGAGATTCACGTCATGGATGTGAACCGACAAATCTGCAGCAACTGCACGATGCCATCATGTTTATAAGGACCAAAAACTTCAAGGAATATTTCTAGCACCTTGTTGAATGCAGGCCACAAAGAATTAGGGCAGTGCCGAAGGTCAAACTGGGACCAGAGGAATCTCAGTTCCACTCAAGTGAAGAAAGCGGAGCGCAGCAAGGAGAGCAAGGAGAAAGAGCCAAGAAACAAGAGCATTCCAGATAAAGAAAAGTAATAAACATGAGAGTAGCACAGCCTTAATGCAGCGCCCAACTGCGTAACGGGCACAGCTCAGCACCCACTCTGAACCATTAACGTCGACACTCGAGACTCGATGCACTCGTGCTTCATCATTAGATTTACATTCTGCGACAGCGACGCCCGATCACGTTAACATCCGGCCCTCTGTTCACATCATTTCATTCCATCCATCACTTTGACAAACCTTCCACATACAATAGAAGCAACAGCTAGAAGTGCGACAACTTCTGCACATCAAAGGAGAAAGACACGCAGCACAGGAGCAAATCGGGTATTAACGACAACTTAGTTTGAAGCTACCATGTTTAGGCTGAACTCTAATTTCCACCTGGAAGCGGCAGTGCACTGATAGGCGAATCAAATCGAGCTGGATTTAAATCATGGAGCGTTTCGCCCTCTAGAAATCAGTTATAATGAGCAATAGAAATGCTGTTAAATCCAAACATTATTTTTCAAATTTTTATTTTTCCTTTTACATGCTGAACACATTTCTTAAACTGCTACTAACAAACTTCGTTCTCTTGCTGTCTAGATGCTTTAGGTGGAAGAGTTCTTTATTAAAGTGAAGTCAAGTCAGATTTATTTCTATAGAGCTTTTAACAATGGCATTGTCTCAAAGCAGCTTTAAAATATTATTATCTTAAAAGGCCAATCCCAAACTGAGCAAGCCTAGGACGACATTGGGAAGGAAAAACTCCCTAAAGGTAGAAGGAAGAAACCTTGGGAGGAACCAAGACTCAAAAAGGGAGCTGTCCTCCGTGAGTGGCCTAGATGTTAACTAAATAATTAAGTCGTAGTAATAGTCAAATTAAGTAAATGATGTAATTTAAAGCAGTAATAAAATTTGAATTACTAATAAACGACAAAATAGATTTAAGTTAATGAGTTTACCTCAGTGGTAAGTTATTGGAAGCGCATCATCTCCTAATAACTAAATGATGAGAGCATTTCCTGCATGCCACTCAAAGCAAAATAATTCATGGCGTTACAACAGGAAAAACAAATGGAATGCAAAGTCTTATGGTGATCGGTCGGCATTTATTTCAGACTGCCGTTTGCAGTTTCGTTTCTTGACAGGCAGGCAGCCATAGTTACAGGTCTGAAATGGTTCCCTGACCATTCATTTGTGCCGGGTCCTGCTGGAACACAGTCAAGATCAAAACCTACGAAACGTTATCTTAATGATATTAATGAACTTTAACATCAAATAAACACCTTTGCAAATACCCAAAGCACTTATTTGAGAATTAGTGATTGTTTGTTTCGTTTATTTGGATTTATTTACAACAAGACTAGTCGTATATACACTGAGATCAGGCCAATTAGTGAGATTAATTACCATAACTCATGTCTTTAGAGTGTTGGAGGAAACCCAGGCAAACAGAAAGGGCAAAAAACAAACTCCTCACTGAATGGATACAGGACGCTTCACCTGGGATCAAACACAGAACCACTGAGCCGCCCCAGTTGGTAATGAAGTCACGTTGTGTGCTCGTGTCAGGAGCGGTAGTAAACGGCCAGGTTTGGAAATGGAAAACAAGAGTCAGACATGGCAAGAAAGTGGTTTTCATTACGACAGATATTCTCATTTGAAGCATGGTGTATTAGGTGGAGCACTCGGGGTGTGCACACTCCCTGCCCACATTGCTCCACAGTAGAAAGAACTTTTGAGCATGTGATAGATTTCAGACACTCCTTTAATACGGCTTTGCACACAATGTTCTGTGGAACTACTTAGCGCACGGGAACAGCCTGCACATAATGATTATAACGTAAATCTTTTTTTATTATTAAAAAAAATGTATAATTTGTCATTTATGTCTGTTTATTTGATTGTTCTAAATTACAAAACTTGAATTGCAAGTTTGTTTCTCAGTGTAGCCCTCAATGTGGAAGAAAATATTTCTTCAGTGTCAAACGCAAGCAAGTAAAAGTTGATTAAAGATCATTTAAACTAACGCCGTAATGTGAACCAAACACCCTGGGTTTAGACGTGACTGGCTGTCCCTGAGGACTAGGAAGGGCGGTAGAAGGTCACCTACCTAACCTTGTGATGAACTGGTGTCATGCCCTGTGTGAGAACCTTCACAATTCTAAGCATGAAGACCTATTTAAAGAACATAAACAATGATTTTTTTTTTTCTACTTGTTCTCTGAACTTGGAGGCCTCAGATGACTTTAAACGTTCAAATATTTGCTAAGAGAATCCCAAAGCTTATTCTCTACTCAGCAGTCATTAAGGGTGTTATTACACCTGGGTCCAAATGGTTTTAAAGACGTAATATAACAATATATTTCGACTTAATAAACACAGACTGCTACATTTGCTGTGTGATACTGGGGATCTTTCTGGGCGTTGTTGAAGCCTGTTGCTATGATACGGCAGCAACAGTGACATCAGTACCTTTGATGAACTTTGATGATTAACTTTGCGGCTTACGGGGTAAAAGTTCATTGCAGGCAAGGTATTTGTCATGATTTAAGAACGGAAAGACAAAAGCCAAGCTTTGGGGGCTTTGATGTAAGGTGTATGGAGGATTTAAAAAGTCATCAAGTTAAAATACCGGCGTTTCAAAGGCAGCTGTCATGCTTCAAAACCAGTTAAACCATCACAGACGTTCAGCACCCCAGCACACACCTCTGAGAACATGTGCATGCTTAAATCATGCACAAACATCGAACGTAGCCAAGCTAGCACAGATTATGACCTCCCAGACTCTTATTTCCAAGGATGGACCATTTAGCCATAATATGATATTTCACAGCAGGTTTCACAGACCCGAGGTCTTATAAAACACCTCCATCATGAACGCCTGGGTGCCGTCACTCTCAGAGTCCCATTGCCTGGCATTATCAGAGCATTCGCACAATAAGGAACACCTGAATAATGCTCAAACAGGATCAGGCTTCCTGGAATTTACCACCCCGTGCATGTGTGATTCACACTGGGTACAAAATTACACGAAATATTCATGGAGCGCAGGAGCATGCTCTGAAAAAGTGTGTGTAAAGCAACGCTGAGTGCGAGAGTTGGAGCGATCGAGTGTGTGAGAGCTAGGGCATGCTGTGCTTTAATTAAGACCAGACTGGATTCACAGTTACAGATAATTACAGCAGAGTGATGTTCATGTATTTAGACCTGCAGAGTTAGCGTATGCTCTCACTGTTGTACTACATTTGACCCTGAACTCTGGGCTAAACGATTAGGAGGCACTTTCGGCAATTTCCCATCTTTTAATATTTAATTTAGAGGGTTATTTAAGCTATTTCCTGCAATTTGAGGCACAGCATTTAGCAGATGTCCTTGTCCTTGGCAACTTATCTGAGCAGTTAACTTCATCATAATAGATAACCTCACTGTAATGACTTCAACTTTATTTCATCCTCACCTTTAGAAAGTCCAGATAGTTCTAAAACTTTCTTCATGCAAGTTAGTGGAGACATGTAGGCAGGTGTGTGTGTATGTGGTGTGTAAGAAAATGCATTATTGGAATACAAGTGCCTTAAAAATACCTCTGTACATACAAGAAGGCGGCAGAGTTCATGGAATCAGGTAAGGGCGAGTCCTCAAGAAGAAAAAGTAGCCGGAGCATTCAGAGACTCTTAGACTCTACAGTTTTATATTCGCTTTTATAACCCCAATTCCAGTGACGTTAGGACATTGTATTAAACATAAATAAAAACAGAATACGATGGCCTGCAAATTCTTTTCCAGCCGTATTCAATAGAAAATATATTTAATCTTCAATCAGATCAACTTTATTGTTTTTTGCAAATATTCACACATTTGGAATTTTATGCCTGCAACACGTCCCAAAAGAGTTGGGACAGGGGCAACAAAAAAACTGGGAATGTTGAGGAATGGTAAAAAAACACTTGTTTGGAAAATTCTTAAAGTAAGTGTCATGACTGGGTATAAAGGGAGTATCCACGAAAGGCTCAGTCATTCACAAGCAAAGATGTTTAAAAACAACTCGTGCAATTCCAAGGAATTTGGAGATTTGATCATCTACATTCCATAAAAATCATTAAAAGATTCTGACTGACAGAATCTCTGAAATCTCTGCAGGTAAGCGGCAAGAAATCAACATTGATTGCCCATGACCTTTTATCCCTAAAGCGGCACTGCATTAAAAATCGACATCATTCTGTAACGGATATTAGCACATGATTTCAGGAACCCTTCAGAAAACCATTATCAGTGAACACAGTTCATCTCTCCATCTACAAGTTAAAAGTCCACCATGCTGCCGGCTTCTCTGAGCCCGAGCTCAGCCAAAATTGCCTGACGCAATGTGGAAAAGTGTCCTGTGGTCTGACAAGTCCACATTTCAAATAGGTTTTGGAAATCATGGACATTGTGTCCTCTGGGCCAAAAAAGGAAAAGAGGACTGTCCAGATTGTTATCAAAGTTAAGTTCAAAAGCAGCATCTTAGATGGTACAGGCTGTGTTGGTGTGTTTGTGAAGGCAGTATTAATGCTGCAAGGTATATATCGGTTTAGGAGCAACATATGATGCCATCCAAGAGAACATTCTGCACGTGTTACAACAGCGTGGCTTCGTATCAAATGAGTTAGGGTACTAGACCGGCCTGCCTGCTGTGTCCTCATGAAACTTTGTGACGCATTATAAAGTGAAAAATATGACAACGGGGACCCTGGACTGTTAAGTGACTGAAGTTCTATGTCAAGCAAACATGGGAAAGAATTCGACCTACAAAGCTTCAACAATTAGTGTTGTTAAAGGAAAGGTGATAAAACAGTGGTACACTTTTTTTTGGATCGTGTTGCAGACATCAAATTCAAAACAATCAATGTGTATTTAATTAAATATGCGTTGAAAAAGGATTTGCAAATAACTGTATTTTGTTTTTATTTATGTTTTACACAGCATCCCAACTTCATTGCTATTGGGGTTGTATTATACTCTTCTTAATATGACATTTTCCCTTAAAAATTAGTCTACATATATGTTGTTTTAATTTAATTAGCTAGATTAATTCTTACATATATCATCCAAGACAAGGAGGATGGGTCCCTTTTCAGGGCTTGGTCTTCCCAAAGTTTCCTTCTAGTAATGTTTATGGACTTTTATGCCACTGTAAGTCTAGCCTTACTCGATTTGGGCCTGGTCTTAGATAAATAAAAGACTTGAGACAATTCTCCACTGTAAAAATAATCCACTATAAAAAAATCAGACTTTGAAAGGGGAGAATGTGAGGAAGGCTAAATATACTGAAAAACTGTTCCTCAAATATAAAGTGTGACGTATGGGTCTGGGCTGAGAGTCCCCTTTTTGTACTCAACCTTCGTGTGAAACGACCTGTTCCTTGTCTATTTTCTACTAACAAGCCTGCACTCAGATTGTTTGCATCCATCTTAAAGGATCTTTTTTGTCTGCAATCCAAATAAAATTCAATACACTCCCAGTCATACAGAGCTCCTTGACACAGGGAGCTGTATGCCATATGTAATTTTCTCTGCATTACTGTAGTATTACTGGAGACAGTTCATGAATATTAGATATCAGAATGCCACAAACTCACAAATCCAACAGTACAATACCAATCTACAGCTATAGACAGATTCAGTGTCCCAAGTTCAGGTTTCACACATCTAAAGCACTGAAGCATTACATAACATCACAAAGCTACAGAGTCTGAGGTATCCTCGCTTAATAAAAGAACCGCTTTCATTACAGGAATATGTGCTAGAGAACAAACAATGGCTGATGTTTTAGCAGCAAATGCAAACTGCTGAATTCAAGAGCCAAGAGCTTCTATATGACCACACACAGTCAGCTAAAGAGTAACTGGGACCTTTGTATAGGGACTCGGTACTATGTAACCTCTCTTTAGCCACATACAAGCAGCAATGATTCAGGAGACTTCAGAATAAGAACGAACATTATATTTATTTATTTGTAAATTTAACGCCGCATCAATGGATATTCACGACAGGAGTAGTATCATCATTCACACACACACTCAATTCACACAACTGGGTCAATTTAGAGCTATTAATAAACATAATGCGCCTTTTTGGACCGTGTGAAGAAACCGGAGTAGGCAAAGTAAACCCACACAGACACGGGGAGAACTTGAAAACACTGCCAGGATCTCTCTAGATCATCCAGGCTCCTCTTATCAGCTCTACTGTATATTGGAGAGTAGAAGTTGGTGTAAAAAGCTTGATTTAAGCCCACTAAATCATTTCTGTATGGATTAGGGAGCATGCTTTGGATGATTCATCTTCTTTCCATTCTTCCATGCGATGCAAAATGACTAAGGAATTTGTCTTCTGTGTCACCTCGCCTCATATTCACAGTCCAGTAACTTCTATATTACCTTATATTATTGAAGACAACCTAAGAGAATCTAATATTTCAGTCAGGTGAATCAAAGTTCGTTATATACAGGAACATGCTCGTTTCTTAGGCTCCAGGTTTGCCAATACCCCCAATAAAAAAATGTTTTTTTTTTTATCCATCTTTAACGTAGGTGTCAGGGACTGACAAATTAGTGGTTTAGGGTTCAACAACTGTCTCTATTGGATCCTTAACCCACTATTGCTTTTATTATAGTCGCTCTGATTAAGGTCATCTGATAAATGACTAAATGCATTGTGGTACCTTGTCACTGGTGAAATATGTTTGTTTTACAGGTAGCTAGGCTAGTGCAAGATTTTAAATATTACATGGACTGTTGACCAAACTTATAAGTTATTGTAAGTAACTTTAACTGATTAAGGAGGTTGGGTTCCTTTTTGAGTCTCGGTCCTCCCAAGGTTTCTTCTTTATAGTCATATTGTCACCCCAGGACCACTGAGTTAGATCTTTGGGCCTATGTATTTGGAAAGTTACTCTGATACAATGCCCCATTGTCAAAAGAGCTATATAAATCAATTTGACTCATTGATTCAACAATGAGAGAATCATAACTATTGATGTTCAGCACAGAACAGCAGGTGGAGAAATCAAATTTGAACCAGAGCTTTTTTTCCCCAATCATTAAACTCATTTAGAGACTTGTTTTATTTAGTCTGCAATGTATGCGGCGGGAATAAAAATATTGAACGACAACAACCAACGACCAAGTAAATGCACATTGACAGCTGCGTTTTATACCAAAGGAAGTAACAAAGAAGAGCCATTTTCAGGCAAATGAAACCTCAGATTTATGAGTCGCCTTGTCTCGTATTGAACCACAAATTTCTATGATGTGCTTCGGCAACAGGCTTAGCGAAAGGTCTTTTAAAAGTAAGACAGTGAATTAATTACACTGTACCCTCATCACTCATTACTGCTAGCGGCTGAGAAGGTCAGGGATGCATTTTACATTACATGCATTCTCATGTTCTTATATCACGGACAAAGGTGTGTCAGAGTACGAGCTACTGGCAATACTGCAATTCGAATATTTGGGGCCTTCAGTGAAAGTCAGGGTTTAGGTAGAAAAAAAAATATCCTGCTTAAAAGTACTCATTAAAAATAAACTGCACCCAATACTACACTCATTCAAAATGCAGTCAGTCGGCCAAACTCTGGTTGGTTTGAGAGTTGTTGTTCTAGTTTCACATTGGCGCTTAGAGAACAAAGAAGCTCGCAAGTAACCGACAGTTCTCAAAATTCCAAAATCATTTCGCTCAATGCAAAGTCAAACTGAAGTACCTATATAACCATCAACCTTGAATTTTACATCCTGTCTGCCTGTACTGTAAATCTGGACAGTCCTACCTCGACACCTTCCTCTGGATGATATGAAAGGACGCTAACATCGAGATGACAGATGCTAGCCATCACCATTCACCTTTACAGGCAGGTCTTTAATCTTTTGTTTGCAATCAGTAAAACCATTTTTGGTGACGGATTTACATCAAGCCACCCACCAAGCCATGGAGCATTCACGTTTCCTTTCAGTAATAATGGAAATAAATCAGCTTAACACAATTCTTAGACATATTACAGCTAATGGCCTTCAGGTATGTCAGACTTACTCAATTAACTCAATTAAATGAGACTCGAGAGCTTATTTACTGATAATGCTTTCCTAATAGGACATATTTATTTGGTTATCAGTGAATTACGGTAAAAGAGACTCTCAGGCACTGCCCACACTGTTATCTAATAAAGATCTGCACATGCCAGGAAACCCTACAGTAATTGCATTATGTTTACTGATATTTATTATTGAATATGAGTTTAAATTATTTCTTGCTCTTGCCGGAGAGGTTGGATTCAATGAATGTAAAGCTAGATTACTCCTCTTCTTCTTCTAGTAATGCATTACTGCACAGAATTAGATTGGATAAATCAAATCAAACAAACACAAATTAATGTATATTCATAACACTGGATTCATTTATCTAAATAAATAAATGACCAAGTATAAGATTATTCTCTTAGTTGTTTAAATGGTTTCTCTTTATCTATACCCAGGACCTCTGAAAATCCCGAAAATCGGTATTCATGCCTACTTAGGGGACACTGAAATGTGTGTGTGTGTGTGTGTGTGTGTGTGTGTGTGTGTGTGTGTGTACCATATTGGGTAAAGAGGTCACTGTGGACGATGTCGATCATGCAGTAGAGCTTCTGCTTGACCAAGCGACCTTGTGGAACCTTCAGAATGAACTCACTGAACAGTTTACTGTAAAGACAAACAAAGAGAAATTCTAATTTAATTGACAAAAAGCAACATGCAGACAAATCGAACTATGCAAGCACAATGACTAAAAGCACACGCCAACAAATTATTATCATATATGCATTATTATCATTAACCTACTGTATTTTGCGGTATTTTCTCTATCCTTGATGATCCCTACATGAGAAAGTTTTTTTTTTTAATCTAAAGGCAGTACAAAATGCAGGTCAAACTGTATTCAAAATGCTAAATGGGCTTAAATCAAGCTTTTTACAACAACTTCTACTCTCTAATATATAGTAGAGCTGTGTTAAATTAAAACCACAATGATGAAAAAGTATGAAAATGTTATTGACTTTTCAGTAAATTTTTGCAAGTGGGAACTTAAAATAGATAAACATTAAGCTTTTAATGGCCCCAACACCAAATCAGTGGTCAGAAAAAGAACAGGAACTAATCAAAGGTAAATACAATGCATTGAGAAAGTGTCCCTTTGTTACAATGCAGACTTGTATTAAATTTTACTAATAAGAAATCGTGTTCTCATCAGTCTGCATTCAACAGTCCATAAGGAAGAGTGAAAAGACATTTTAGATTTTTTTGCACATGCATTAAAAAAAAACAGTACAATGTTGTCCGCATGGACACAAGTATTCAGACCCATTGCTTTGACATCTCGATATTTGACCATTTAAAGATTATGGAGGTCAATGCTCTCTTGTGAACTTTCACTGCAGCAGAATTTTGCATAGCTATCTCCAGATCTGTGCCTGCACAAAAGCCCATCTCTGAGCTCTACAAACAGTTCTCTCCTCCTCATGGTTTGTTTTTTGTCCTGATACACTTCATTAGTTGTGAGACCTTATACAGGTAAGAGTGTCTTTCCAACTGAATGCATCACAGCTGGACTTCAGAGAAGATGCAAAAACATCTGAAAGACGATCAAGAGAAATGTCAAGTGTAATAGTAGGATCTGAATACTTATGTTGCTGGGAAAGTCTTAATTTTTTAATATACTACACTTGCAAATGTTCCTAAAATTCTGTTTTCGCTCTATCATTATGGTGCATGGGGTGTAGATTAAATTTGATTGGCTTGTGTAATATGTTCTCTCCAAACAGGGTTTCAATACCAGAACCACAAGCTCCCAAAAAACGAATCATTTGAATCATCAGTGGGGGCTGCGTAGGGTGCAACAATTAACTGACTTAATCGATGATTACAAATTTGTTCTGGACTGCTGATTACTGTGTCAGTGTGAAAACCATAACATCCACTATAGCACGATTGCAGCAGCCCAGTCACATACAATACGAACACATTGGTTGCATTACAGACATATGCACATGCAGCAGGGTCTCTGCGGGGGACCTGGCAGCTGTGTGGGTCTAAGCGGGCCCTGTAGTGACTGTTTGTAGTTGCAAGAGAGATGCTGGTTGTTCCATATTGGCCACTATTGGACATGGCAGAGGTTCAGGAGAGCTAGTTGGCAGCTGGTACAGGCTCTCAGCATGGTACACAGTGTTAAGCTACCAACAGCCACAGCGTGAGCTAGTAGTGTGGGGTGAATAAGGATGAATCAGGTTTGTGATGCTCAGGTAGCGTTATGATAGCTTCTGAACAGTTACACTTACTACTACTCATAAATCATTCATACACAATGCAAAAAGAATGCAAACTAATGGGGTGTATGACAGTGCGTGTGTAAAGTACTGCTCCTCTGTGACTGGCTATACACAGGCAGGAAGAAGTGATGTATATGCTGTTATCCATATTTACACCTTTTTTATTTCTCTCTTTTCACTGCCCTCCTGCATCAAACAAACAAATGCACGCTTGTAATACTACAGTTCTGAGATCCTTTCACTGACTGGTTTACTGTTACACATCCAGCACATAACCATATTTCTACGTCTAACACACAAACCCCTGCCCTTTAGACCACCCCCTTTTTCAACCCTAAACACTCACACTCTCACTCTCTCTCTCCCCCTCTCCCTTTCCCTCCCTCCTTCTCCCCCCTCTCTCTTTCCCCTCCCCCCTTCTCCTCCCTCTCCCTTTCCCCTCCCCCCTTCTCCCTTTCCCCTCCCTCCCTT
>JAYJMA010142734.1:0-14998 GCA_036873895.1 Parotocinclus cabessadecuia | reverse complement strand
ACCTGGCAACTCTGGGCGCAAGGGCAGGAACAACCCTAGATGGGGCGCCAATCCATCGTAGGGCACACACAGACAGTCACACTAAGGGTCACTTTAGAGACACCAATTAACCTAAAACATGTCTTTGGACTGTGGGAGGGAACCGGAGTACCCAGAGTAAATCCACACAGACACGGGAAGGACATGCAGACTCAACACAGAAACGACCCAGGCCGCTGGTGGGTGTTTCAAAGGTGTCTGATGGACTTCAGGTCGGCAAGAGTCTGTGGAAAGCCTGCTTTCAAAGTTGGCAAGACATTTCTGTATAATTTCATAATAACTTCAGAATTTCCAGTGGCTCAAATAACAGAGCTTGCAATTACAATTAGTATACTACAGACGAGGAGGTCTTGGGTTCTAACCCCAGCACTGCTCTGTTGCCACAGTTGGGGGCTTGAGCTAATCCCTTAAGCACAGTTGCTTCTCAAACTGGATAACAGTCTACCAAAGTGTTTAGTCTGATATGGGTGTGTTCTAACTTTTGAACCCCCCCTTTATAAAATATTGCTAATCTATGGCATAGATGGACTTAAATAAGCTCCACGTCATTACCCTTCCATGCAATTCGGTCTAGAAAGAGACGAGAGATGGAGTTTAACAGTGCAGTTTTAATGCCATGGCCTGCAATGTTCCAAATTCCAGCTTTATGTAACAATTCACGTGTCCTGCAATCCACTGTACCCTGAACCCCTCAAGTGTTTCCACTTCCTCTCTCTATAATTCACTCTCTCACACAATATCACATAGACACACTGCTTTCAGCTGCTATTTCCCTTCGCTTTCCACAATATATTTACTGTTCCGTGAAGCCTTTGTGGTTTTTCTGTCTACTGGGCTTTCACAGCTGTTATAATCTTGGGTCGAGATGTTCATATGAAAAGTAGAATGAATCTACTGGGTTGTATGTATGTGTTACGCATTTGTTTCACAAGATATAACATGGTTTTAGCAATGACTCGTCCTCTTTACTAGAATACAACCCTGAAAAACAGTATGCAGCAGGGTTAAGATCAGAATTTCCATTTACAGCATTTAGCAGAGTCCCTTATCCAGAGCGACTTACAACTGATACAGTCTTACAATGGTGGCTTAAGGGCCTTACTTAAGGACCCAACTGTGGCACCTTGGCAGAGGTGGGATTTGAACCCAGGAGCATCAGGTCCAGAGTCCAGTACCTTAATCCCTAGGCTACCGCAATTTAGGAATTACCTCCTTTAACCCTTTTATAAACAAACAAACGTGGGACTTCTGCATGTTTTTGCTAAAATATTATGTTTAAAGCATACACTTTCTATAGTTTTAGTTTTTATCAGCTTTATCATATACAAAAGGTTTTTTTTAACACACCAACAACACGCCATGTTTTTCTCTATTCTTAGGATTGCTGGGACTTCCTAAAAGGAACCACGTAAAATTTTAAGATTAAGATATGCTCAAGCTCACATAGATTGGAATAAAGATCAGCAGAAAGGAGCATTATGAGGTGACAAATACAAATTCCAGTCGTTGGCAATATGCTATATATGATCATTATATTATTGCTAAAAGATGTACTAAGATTTTTGCATGGTTCTGTACATATCTGAATACATTTGGTGGAATGTAACATTTTAGTGACTCAAATGATCAAATATCTCACTGCAGTATCATCAGTCTCAAAGTTCTACAAGGAACAGTGCAACAGTGTGTACCATGAATCCCAGACACAGACCTAATAGAGACATCGAGTCTGTGCACCTCTGGGAACTAATAGTGTGCTTGTGTTTTAAAAGGGACGGAAGATTAAAGTCATTGGACAAACAGAGGCTTTAAACATTCATCACGTTGAGCTCAGATCGGATGTAGGGGCTATCCCCTATTCTAAAAACCAGCACAGTTACTGAAGTGCTCCCACCTTTAGGAATGCTGATCTTGAAGTCCAGGTCTCTCTCCTCAAGGTGGTAGAGGGCTACTCCCTGCAGACGGGCTCGCTCCAGCTCTGACAAGCTCTGGATGCACACCGGCTTCAGCTTTACACTTTGCCCCAACATGGTGGTCCACGTGCCGTCTCCCTAGAAGAGTAAAAGTCTAAGTCAGATTTATTTCTATTGCACTTTTTTTTACTATGGGGAATTGTCTTAAAGCAGCTTTATAATGTTATATTATGTTCTATTATCTAAGTCCACCCCCATATTTGGCTAAACCTTACTTAATGTAATGAGGAGGAAACCTAGGGAGGACCAAAACGCAAAAAGGCAATAGAATTAGACTGTTAAGATTATAGTAATAGATTCATTAAACACAAGCTAAATAAATGTTAACAGAGAAAACATTATTCAAAATATAAGTACAATAAAACGAAATAATATGTAGACTCATATTTTAGAGACTTATATATCTTCAGCCGACTGTAAAATATATATATATAATCAAGAGCAAAAAAACATGAATAAAACAGAAAAATAGAAAAAATATAATCAAAGGATAAAAATATTCTAGCGCTATTTAGTCCAGCTGCAAGCCACTGTTTGGGGTTTTAGTTGAGCGCTTCCTTTTGCAATTTATACCAGAAGGAAAAAAGGAAGTAAAAGAGGACATTACCTTTGTCAAGAAACCTGTGGTGCTGACACTTATCAAGCTTATCAGCTGAATTATGGTTGGTTTTGTTGGTTATGTCAAAGAAACGAAAGTTGTCCAGCATGACACACCTTTTATATGTGTACAATTTTTATAATCGGTATCAACTAAAGTTTGATCAATTTCCCAATAATGCAAAAAAAAAAAAACGAATTTAGGATATAAATAAATATATTCAAACATGTTAGTACTCTCTATAATCTATAAGATATGCAATAATGAAATGGGGGTGTGACCCCTGTGCTAACAGCCCAACATGCTGGTGATATTTATATATATTACAATATAACCACAGTAACCAAAACTCCACCCACCCCACCACCTGCTGGTTAAGCCTAATTTTTGGATATGTGTGTCTGTAGGATGGGGGGGGGGTTTAATAGTTTTTTGCCCGGTACTGTATAAGTGATATGGAAACATGTTTTCATGCAAGACAGGCAAGCTGGCGGTCAGATCAATGCTTTAATCATGACCAGTATACATGATCATAGTATCAACACTTAAGAAAAAACATTCTTTTGCCTCTGATGGGCACATAGTGTGCTATTGAACAGTGTTCTTAAATCACCCAATAAATCCTATTAAAATAAATCTTATTATGGGCAGGAGGGAGAGTTTTCTTTAAAAACAACTGTCAAATTCCATGTCCATGAGCAAGCGAAACGCCCTGGAACCATCGTGGTCATTCTAGCCATGTTCCCCAAATACTGGCACTGTTACACTTATAAAATAGGGACTTGCTTATCCCAAATGTTCTTCAGCCGACTGTAAAATTAAATAGCATCTATAAAAATCCACGACATAACAAATTAACGGTTCTCTTTAGACATTCACTTCTGAATGTAACTGTTACATGGCTGCACAGAAACAAGCAGCAATTGGACATGCAAAAACCATCCATTATTTTCTGCTTAATCCACACGGGGTCACAGGCCAGCCGGTGCCCAACCGGCAACTCTGGGTTAAAGGGCTGTCGTCTATAGGGCGACAATCCATTGTAGGGCACACACACACATTTATGCAAACAGTCACACATTAAAGGCCACTTTAGAGACACTGGAGTACCCGGAGTAAACCCACACAGACACAGGGAGGACATACAGACTCCACACCGAAAGGACCCAGGCCGCTCCTCCCTGGGATTGAACCTGGGACCTTCTTGCTGTGAGGCAGCAGTGCCACCCACCGAGCCACCGTGCTGCCCAATACAACAACCATGCTAACCAAAAAAGTTGAGACAGTATGTAAAATGTTTTTCTTACATGAACTTTGACTTTTATTTAATGGAGACAGTAAAATGTTTCATTTCTTGTTTGGTCAACTTTAGTTCCTTTGAAAATAAGCATCCATTCCTGCATTCCAGGCCTGTAACACATTCCCAAAAACGTTCAAATGTAAAGCATTTACAATTTGTAATGGCAATTTTAACGTTCCTTCTCACAGCACTCAAACCATTCCAAACGTTTTTACCATTCCTAAGGTGTGTAACAGCATGAAATTTTTTTTTCATTCTCATTCTCTTTTTTCATTCCAAAAAATTCTCCACACAGCACTGCAATCAGGTCAATCCAGTACCCGTACCCCCTTCTTCAGCATCCAGGCTTTTTTGTCCACAATAAAGTTTTAAGTGGCATTTGTGAAAGTAACACCGTATTGTAGTGCTTGCCAAAAGTTTGCCGGAATGTATGTACGATGTATATTCAAAAAAGTATTATAATTTTGGATCATATTAGCAAATTAAATTATGTTGTCCAGACACAATATGAAATATTTAGGGTTCATACTGTCTGCGATAAAGTAAAAGTGGTCAATCATACTGCATGTTTTTAACCTGTGCATTTTCCATTCCGTTCCAATCCCAATTTTAGGGTTACAGTACAATCCCAGTGGCCCTACATATCCTGTTTGGAGCCGTATGCAATCCGATGTGTCTATGTGTCTCTGGTTAAAATGGATCCCTTGTTAATCTAAGCTTCGATCAAAGTTCCCATGAATTTTGGTTGTCATAGTGACATAGTAAAAAAAAAACACTGGTTATAGAAAGTACAAAATATAAAATACAGTGCTACCAATTGTACAAAAACCAAGCTTGTTCAAACAAACTAGCATCACTGACTTAAGAGTCTGGCTTATAGGTTTTCAAGTAAGACGAGGAGTAACCTGTAAAAATGATGGTAAACGTTTGGCACACAGCACTTACTCTGAACTAGATTTGACCTCAGAGTCAGGGGCCAGCATTCAGAGGAAGGAGGACCATAGGTTAAGTGTACTCTTAAACCCATTGGTGCCAAAGTAATGACAAACATGGTAATGCCGCTGACACGAGCATCCTGCTCCTTCCTCGTGCAGTTCAAGTTTGTTGGTCTCTTGCAACAGCTCTGGAATATTCATCACAATGATAAAAGGCTAAACCATAAATCAAGTCTTATTTCATGGTGCCTTTGGTATTTTATTTTGTCTTGAAATTGTATTATTCTGTCAGTGATTTTTGTTTCCAGCACACATCTTAGCACTTGTTTTCTTACAGGAATCATAAAATCCCCACTGCCCGTAAAAGAAATTTTATTTAACGGAAATTGACCAGCTCTGCTCATCGCACAGGGTATTACCATAGATCTACTGAGAATGTTGCCAAAGCTCTGCAAGACATTAATATGGCGAGCGAATTAACGGCAAGTCTGTAAATATATTGGGAGCTATTATTGGATTTACGGCACAGACAACATGCGGTACTATAACTATGATAAACTCTGATCTGTACAAAAGCAAAGCCCTCTGATCCAAATGACTTTCTTTAATTCAGTATTGCTTACGCAAGCTTGACTGAGACAAATAGGAAGTAGAGCATCAGAAAGTGCTGAGTATTGCCCCCTCTATTTTGGAGCGTGTCCGTTTCCTGGTACTCACTCAAGGCCTTCTTTCCACTGTAGTCATCATCACACCACCTGCCGAGCAACACGGGCTGGAGTTCAGAGAGCAAAAGCTGTTTTCTCTGATGTTAGGCAGAACGATTGAACACAATCTGACCCAGTGCCGTGTGATCTTTAATCCTAACATAAACGAATCTAATCCTTCTCGTAGACGTCTCGGTTTCTACAGAGCTAATCACAATAATGTCTGTCACTGTTTATTCGGATTAGATGAGCATACCGGAATGAGCACTTATGTGACAGAACGTTTCATGCTTACATAATGCTGTGTAGGTTGGCCCAGTAATCAAGACTGCAATTAGTCAAATCGGCCCTTGTTATTATAGCGGCGAGAAAATAAAAGTACCAGTACATTCGTGAAAATGAAACAACAGACGCAGAGTTTCAGAGTTTCACGCAAAGGATAAGGCACAATGTTTTGGCAGTCTAAATGAAAATATAGGAACAGGAACAACCCCAGATGGGACGCCAATCCATCGAAGGGCACACAGTCTTGCCCACAGTCACACACTAATTGCCACTTTAGAGACACCAATTAACCTAACACACATGACTTTGGACTGTGGGAGGAAACCGGAGTACCCCGAGTAAACCCACGCAGAAACGCAGAGGACATGCAGACTCCACACAGAAAGGACCCAGGCCGCGCCACCCTGATTGAACCCGGGACCTTCTTGCAGTGAGGCAGCGGTGCCGCCCCACCGAGCCCCCGTGCTGCCTTCGCAAAAACCAGTTTACAAAAATAGAAAAAGAATATCAAAGGTGAAATAGAAATGCTTAAGTTAAGCAAGAAATCTGCCAGTGAGGTACCAATATTTCTTAGTGCCATTTCTTAAAATAAGCAATAAAAGCAGTTTCAATACTAATTCTTAAAGCAAGTGCACTTAATTTAAGCTCAAAATACTTAAAATAAGGTAGTATTTCAAGGTAAGGATCTTGAGGAGGCATCTTGAGGAGAATCTTCTATAAAAAATTTTTTTTAAATAAGCTAAAGTACTTTAATTAATATTTTTTATATTTTTTGTTTTAATTGTATAAGAAAAATATCTTATCAGAGGAAAGAATGCCCCCAAGAACCTACAGTGACTGTGTTTTACTGGACTAAATGATGCCTGATTTCTCTTTTTTAGTTTATTCAGTACTTTATTGATATATACTGTTGTGTCATATGCTATAGCTTTATATATTTATTTATTCTACTCTTCATAATATTGTATTGTGTTCAGTTGATTATACTTGCAAAATAAAACATGTTCATTGACTGGAAACTGAATGAGAAGAAAAGCAACTCGTTCTTCCCTGTTAGCCAATGTGCAGCTTTGATTTAATTATGCAGAGAAAGACTCATTTATTCTGTTTGACTGGATTATTGATATTTAAGAATGATAGAAAAAAGTTCAGTTTAGAATGAACATGTCCTAAGACAGACTTATTTCACTTGATTGGTCTCGACACCAATTGCTCAAGTTACCCACAATAACCCAAGACCAAGTCCAAGGGAGGTTCAGACAGAGACGAGACAGAGCCGAGACATAGATTGTTTGTTTTTGGTAATGAGAGTTTGAGTGAATTTAAGGCATACAATATTTCTATTATTATCTTGGATCCAAACTAAACATTTGTGCTTAAAATGTATTTAGGGCTTAAACCACAGCAATGTATTTATAAAAAAAATCACCACAGCTGTACAACAATACAACGTATTTCATATAGCATCTCAGTAACAGTGTGTGCTCGGGAGGTGCACAGGCAATTCATCAGCTCACCACTGGCTTAAGATTAGCCGTCCATGAGGGAGGGGAGATGGCTCAGGGTTATTAGGGGAAAATAGACGGCTCAGTCCTGACAACGGACTGGCATCCTATCTATGGCACCTAAACAATCACCACGCGCAACACCACCACAACCCTGACCAGGGAAATGAGGTTAGAAGGAGGAGCTTAAAATATGGAACTAAATAACAGAGTGTGTTTCTCAAAACGCATCCTGTACAGATAATGCTATCTAATACCACGCTACTATGAATACTATGTAAATACACCAACCACATTATTGCCTGAGCATTTATTTGAATATTTATTTCAGGACGCAGCCTGTGTCTCTTTAGCTCATTGGTGTCTCAGAGATTGCAGTTTATCGTTCTCGTGAGCATATCCATGAAAGGAACCAGCAGATGTCAACTATGTTCTGGATAAATAACCCATGTTTTGTTTTCAAAAATCAGGCATGACGGATCACTGGCTGAACCATAAATGGATCAGAACTCCCGAGTAAAACAAAGCTGTAGAGTTACAGTTATTTCACATGCAGTTGCACAGTTGGGCTTTAGAGCTGACGTGAGTAATGTTGTGTTTGTGTTGCCTGAACTACGCCACAGATATACTCAGCACAAGCAGCACTCCATCAGTGTTACGGCAAAACAATCAGACACAAAAGAGTTTCCTATTTTGCTTGAGCTTAAGACATTCCGTAAGTCCTTGAGTACAGGCAGGATGGGTGACAAGGCAAATGAACGCTGTTAATACTCAATTCACGTCACTTGTAATAATTTTACGGTAAATTTCCCTGTTTTGTTTTTTTTTGCTCACTCATACATTTTGGTATTTCTATGAATTACAATGTTTAAAATACATTTTTGTGAGGTTTGGATTCAAAAGACGTGTCTCAGGTTGGAGGAGCTTTGACATATTTTTACCTAAAAAATGGGGGCCCTGCAGAAAAATGTATGAGGACCACTGGATTAGGCGAACACGTATCAGCATCCTGCTAGAAGATCATGCCCTGCAGCAGGTTGCTTTGAGAGGAACTGGACACTGCAGGCTTGGGTGCTGACCTTAAGCTGACCTTGTGTTTTTAACACAAGCATTCCAGACACTCTTTGAAACTAACTTGAAGCAACACAGGACGAACTTTAAGATAGCAGACTATCCTTATGAGAGTATTTGTTTTATATGGGCAGGGGTGTGTAACTGGTTTTAGAGTTTGGGGTCATGAGTTCTTTCTGTTGTTATACTGCTTAAGCTCTGTACCACACACGATTTGCACTTCTGGTGTTTATATGATGTACAAACACTGTTTTTACTGTATTTACCCTTCATCTTGTTGAACATTCAACAAGGTTAACAAGGCTAAACTGCTAGGTCAGTTGTTCAGTGGCAGAACAGGACTTGTGGAACGCTTTATAATTCAGCATATATTTCAAAGTAACACGGTTCATTTGTGGTCTTGACATAGCGGGTGATAAAATTGGTGGCTTTAGAGTGAAAAATGACTCAGATCTCTTGATGAGGACGAACGAATTCGATACAAATCGATACATATAGTTTCCTTTCCTTTCACTGATATCTACCAGATGTCCAGCTCAAATGAATGACAAGGGTGTGGGTAATATTTGTGTGTTTTTATTTACGTAATAGAAAGTATGTGTATTAGGTAAGCAAATCTTTTGAAGATTAAACAGAACTCTAGATTAGATTAAAATAACACCATATATTCAACATCACAACATACAATGCAAAGGAACTGATTCAATCAAGGACGAACACTGACAAGAGCTTCACGTGAACCTAAGGATAGGGAGTTTAAAGGCTGCTCCATGCATCACAGTGTCTCATTTACCATCGTTTCTCATTACATGTACAGCATTTAGCATATGCCCTTATCCAGTGTGACTAACAACTGATATTGCCCTATAAGATACAGTATATCCAAGTAAATGAGGGTTATAGTGCAATACCATTATTATTATCATTAATACCACTACTAATTTACGATAAAATATCATATTTAGCATGCCCAAATCTAATAAATAAGCTCACTGGACGAAAAATTGCTGAGACCTGATTGATAGAATGTAATACCTCCCTAAGCAGAATTAACAGCTCAATTTGGCATGGCAATTTTATAATCGCTCACATCTAAGCTGAAACCACATTGATCTGAGCAGATAACATGCTTCCCGTTTGCTTTAGCAGCAACAGTAAAAGTGAGAAAAGGCCTCTTCGTGCCACTCTGCTCCGTATGTTCATGGTATGCAGTTTCATGCAATGTGTTCTTCATAAATTGATTCTGAAGGACCAGCACTGACTTCTAGAAGCAAGTCTTGCCAACACCAATGTAATTTTTTATTCACAAGCCATAAAAAAACACTAGCGCTCCATGGGTTTCTTCTTTTGTCTACAGTTTTGATAAGAATTTCCTATAGACGGGTATTTTGGCACTGATGCTAGATGCATATGACCATACGCTTCAATATACCTGCAAATTCAACTCCTTTTGTTGTTTGTACTATGCTTTGTGACCCATTATTCACACATCTAATGGGACATTCTGTACTGTACCACCTCTTCACAATCTATAAATCCCACCACACACCCCGCACAAATTTATTTATACAATGCCTTATGCAGGACCCCGAAGTTTTTGTCCAGGTAGCTTACATATTCAGTGTAGCCCCGTACCCTTAGGTTTTATCAAAATATAGTTAAAGTAAGGGCAAAGCAGACTTTATATTACCAGCATTTTGTACACAGGGTCAGGAAATTAATGCTATGGTTTATGCTTAATCGCTGAAAACTAAACAAATGAAGACTTAATATGCAGGTAAGACTTCTCAGTTGTTGCACTGTCACACTGAAGTGTAGCTGCATTTTTTAAATGTCACTTATTTTCATAAATAATGATTTACTTTAACCACATGCATAAGTAGGAGCTATGTTATGGTATTTGCTCTGATTAAAGGTTTAAAAGGCAAAAGCTGCTAAGTGTTGCCTAATAATGACCAAACTAATTGACATTTAAGGCATTTAGCAGACGCCCTTATCCATAGCAACTCAACTCATACAGTCTTATGATTCAAGCAATTGTGGGTTACGGGCCTTGCTTAAGGACCCAACTGGCAGCTTGGTGGAGGTGGGATTTGAACAATGGACCATCAGGTCCAGAGTCTAGTACCTTAACCGCTAGGCTACCACAGTCCTCTAATTGCACTGTAGCATGTCTATAAGTACACTTATATTCAAATAGACATATGTGTTACTAACCCTTATTATGGATCCATATGTAAGTAATCGTACAGAATTTTAAAAATGGATCATGTGAAGGAAACTACCAGTTCAACACAATATAATACTGAATGGTAAACAACATATTTTTTTCTCCAATATGCCTATATAAGCTACTCTGGTTCAATGATTCCAAATATATTAATGAGGATTTTAAATAGATACCCTAAAAGGATGTAGCTGCTTATTCAGCTACTATTCACTTCAGCATCCCCAGTCTGATCCTGACCTCACTCAGTCCACAAACATGCATTAGGTTAATTGATCACGCTGAATTGGCCCGATCTAAGTTTATGCATGTATGACTAGTTTCACAGTAACCTTGTGTAACCTTGTGTCTGTCATAAAATAGCCACTCATTCTAAAAGCAACTACAAATAAACCAAATAAAGGAGGAAACAAACACACTGCTTATCTGTGGTCATTTCCTCCTGGTCCTTTCAGGTAAAAAACGGTTCAAAGTTCAAACTCTTAATCTTTCAGTTTCACACACAATAAGCTTGTTACTAAATCAGCAGCCCTAAATGAAATACAAAGTGGTATTCAAGTGGAATTCAATCTAAAATGTTGCGGATTGAACGACCGAGCCCACACACCCTCAGCATTAAGAGATAAAAGGCTGGCACAATGGCCCTATTGAGGTCTCTCACTACATTTGCCTCTCTCTGATCCACTGGTCCTGTTTGGTATTCACAGCAGCACTTAATCCACCTCAGAAAGTCCAAAGATCTTGCTTAGGATAGAGAAACTAAAGTCTTTTTTGTGTAGTGCTTTTCAGCCACACAATCAGTTAAAGCATTCAAGTGGTTGATGGATGGGAGGCAGATGTGACTACATTTGAGATGTATGACAGCGGCAGAAGCATAATAAAGAAAACATAAAGAGGCTTTCAGCTTTTGTTCTGGGGAGATAAGAATCACTAAACGTGCCAGTTACAGGTAAGTCATTACCGTAAAACGCAAAACTGCTGTTTCTGCCATACAAACATTTTGAAACAGTCAAGCCAAACAAAGGCTTATCTAAAAAGAAACCTTAGCAAGTCCGTGTTGTAAAACCTAATCACGATGCTGTGTTTAATCAGCTATAGACCTTATGTTAAAAGAATATGCTTAGTGTACGCATCAATTCCCTCAACAGAGGAAAAAATACCAGAAATTGTTTACTAGTGAAAGTCTAATGGTAATTTATGACGTCTGCCAATAACAGGTTTTACAATGAGACGGCTATGAGATTATGTCTTTCCAAAAGCTGTTTTTGTGTAGTTTTATTCAACTTTTGATCACTGGAGCCATGCAGTAAAAACTAATTCTGGTTACACATTCTCCCGTGCGGTCCAAATTTATTGAATTTATTTCTGAACAAAACATTCAGAGCTTTATTTATAGAAACAATTGCCTGAGCAAATAAAAATGTCCAACTTCTTTCACACAAACATTCATTAATTGCCCAAGCAACTTAACAGCAACAGCGCAAGCCCAAATGCACATAAACTATACTGCTCCCAAAATTGGAGGATACTTCAAAATGAAATCTCCCCACTTTTTTGCAAGCAGTTTACATGAAATAGAAATGCGTTTGTTCAAAATGCTTGGGTTTTCTGTAATGATAATACAACCACTATGGACAATAGCAGATTGGAACAAGGCAGCATGGTGTAAGTTACACTGAAAGGATAATTATAAAATATTCAGAGAAGTGTCACTTTCTGTCGCCCACCCATGTTTAAACAGAAACACGCGTCTACATAACAACTTTAATGTCACAGCAGGAGTTCCCACCAAAACATAGCACCCAGTGATGTGAGAAAATGACTACTGACAACATTCACATTAGGACACACACTTAGCCAGAGAAAAACTTACTATACACAACCTGACATGCATGGCATACATCAGACATACATCTCAACTCTACCTGTATTTTATGGGTCAGGTGGTGTGTAGCCAGAGAGAGAGAGAAAACACTCCAGCAAATTTATCTGTCACTGCTCACAGCACAGCCATTTAAGTAACAATCCAAATGGAGCATGAGTAGTCACAACCGAGACAGGAGACAGAAACAGCGAGACGGTGGAAAAGACAAAGAGAGAGAGAGAGAGAGAGAGAGAGAGCTCTCCATCTGCTGCCTCCTCAAGTAAATCAGCACAGGGCCATAGGGCAACCGAGAGCAACTAAACACAGAGCAAACTGAAGTGAAGGAGGTGGAGAGATGAGAATAGGGGAGGAGATAAGAGGAGGGCATGAAAGAAGCACATATCAGAGGAAAGACAGTTCAGTTTGAGTGTACCCTAAAACTTAAGACCTATTTTAAGACCTATAAGCAGCTTGGTACATATATGCAATAACAGTAGTTTAGCTTTATATTTAATCCTAGCATATGGTGGACCTTCTTTGAACAAACAATACACTAAAGAGTGGAAGCATTATGACCGCTCCCAGACTGAATATATTATAATGTATACTAATAATGTAATTCAAGGTATAACGTTGTTCTTTTTTACAGCTGCATGTATCGTGACACATTTGACAGTCAATAAGCAGTTGGTTTTTGTAGTCGATGTTTTGAATGTGGTAGAACTGGACAGGTGAGGTGAGGAGAGACAATGTTTGAGGGTGCTGGGTACCCAAGGCTCATGCAGGTCACTGGAATGCATCACACATCACACCTACTTAAGTAGAGGACAGAGTGGGCAGAGGGTTACTGCCTCACAGCAAGAAGGTCCCGGGTTCAATCTCTCAATCCCGGGGTGGAGCAGCCTGGGTCCTTTCTGTGTGGAGTCTGCATGTGTCTGCGTGGGTTTACTCCCACAGTCCAAAGTCATGCGTGTTGGGTTAATTAGTGTCTCTAAAGTTAGCCCTTAGTGTGTGACTGTGTTTGTGTCGCCGTCTAGGGTTGATGGTGCTCTTACGCCCAGAGTTGCCGGGTGGGCACCGGCTGGCCCCTGACCCCGTGCGGATTAAGCAGAAGATGATGGATGAATAAAGTTGTAAAGTCTCCTTGAGCGCATTGTACAAAGTGCTATAGAAATAAATGGAACTTGTGTATTTGTATTTCCATTTCCATTTCCATTTCCAGCATTTAGCAGACACCCTTATCCAGAGCGACTTACAATTAATACAGTTTTACAATCCAAGCAATTGTGGGTTAAGGGTCTTGCTCAAGGATAGTATGTTACTCAATTTAAGCTTATTTAAAAGCTTGGGTAGATTCATTACATGATTTGTTCATTTTTTAAATGAAATTACTCTCGCTTGTGGGCAGTCTGGGTGAATCTCCTCTGTCGGGAGTAGCTAAGGGTTGTAGAAAAAGTTACTAGATTTGCTGCAACTAAATGTAGCAACAACATCTATATGTTGGGAGCACTTCATAATAGAAGAAACTAAGTATATAAATGTTCTTTTGGAGATTGGGGGCCCAGATCCCTCAAGACTACATCTTGATGGTGGTATAGCTACTAACCCAAAATGAGTTTTTGCAGGTTGGCATGTCTTAACCAGTGAAACAAGACAAGGGATGCTAACATGGCCAAGGAACTAACAGAACTAATTAGGCTAACGATGCTAAGGAGGCTAATAAAGCACTCGACAAGTAGGGCCAATGCGTGACAGAGTAACTTTTTCACAATGAGACACTGTCACAGGTGTTAATGTACTTATAATGAACATATTCCAGGAAACAATAGGATAACTACAAAAAAACAACTGTAAACAAAATGGGACAAAGGAAGTCAGAAAAGGGCTTTTGAGAAGGACAAGGGTCAAAAGAGGAACGAGACAGACATACAGGAGTGACATTGTGCATTAGAAATAATGCGTGAATGTAAATTAAATTGATTATTTACTAACCACTGGACATTTGACTTGCTATGGTTTATTCAACCTTCAAATGCTGTATTTGGCTTTGCAAATTTAAATGTGCAAATAATAACGGTACACGCTGCAAACTTGAAAAAGTTTGAGTTACTATTAATGGAGTACATAAATATAAAACTACTGTTTCATCACTATCATTATCTAACAGCTCATATTGGAGCTTGGACAGAAATGGAACCATAGTGAGTCAGGAACAATTGTTGCTAGAAAATTTCCGGTGCAGGCTTCCTGTAGATATATGGATGGAAGTACACTGTCAAAGCACACACAAACACAAACACACACACACACACCAAACCAAAGCAACCCAAAGCAAACTTTGAAAAGTAACCAAGGACAATGAATACTACATCCTTCACATTACCTCAATTCCATTGTGTTTTAATAACAATGCAGGCACAGAATCCCTGTGTGTGTGTGTGTGTGTGTGTGTGTGTGTGTGTGTGTGTGTGTGTGTGTGTGTGTGTGTGTGTGTGTG
>JAYJMA010142715.1:0-14998 GCA_036873895.1 Parotocinclus cabessadecuia | reverse complement strand
TAAGGGCCACTTTTAGAGACACCAATTACACTAACATGCATATATTTGTACTGTGGCAGGAAACCGGAGTACACGGAGTAAACCCATGCAGACACGGGAAGGACATGCAGACTCCACACAAAAAGGAGCCAGGCCGCTCCACCTTCTTGCTGTGAGTCAGTGGTGCCATCATGCTGCCCTCTCTATATTATTATATTTTATTTTATTGAGTACACTTTCTTAAATACGTTCTCAGTTTACATTTTTAAGTTAAATTCTGTTTATGTAAACTATTAATCATTAAACATATTTATTATGTAACTTTTAATTCTTACATGTAATAGCTATGCTGGCCAAGGACAATTTTTTTTGTTTTGGTCCTCTCAAGGTTTCTTCCTTGTATAGCTAGTGGCCCTAGGATTGATAAATTAGGTATTTTTGCTTAGACATTTGTAAAGATTCTTTAAGAGAATGCTTCATTATTTAAAAAATGTAAAATAAAATTGTAAGAAAACACACAATGTAAACAAATTTGACTTTTTAGCAATCTTTTCCATAATCATTGATCATTTCAGTAGAATATTTCCTGATGTTGTTTTGTTGGCACAGTGGTCTGATACAGGGTGCTTGGATAACATCTTCTTGTTTTGTTTATGTATGTTAGTCATTTTGATTTAGATTTTTTAAATTAAGAGAGCACAACATTGGACATACTCTACATAACTGTATGATATTTTTATAATTACCTTTATTATAACTTTGTTAGAAAGGTTGGTGGCATTTGAATGTTTTCCTATTATTCTTGCACTGCATGTTGTCAGTTTACTGTTATTTTAGTGGGAAGCATGAGCAGGAGCATGACAGATAATAATAAGCTGCCTTTATTACTTTAGTAAGATGGAGTAAGACTAAGAGCAAATCACACACATGTCAGGAGCTTCTATATATTATATCAAATTTAATGGTCTTACCGTGTCAAGTCATAAACATAGGCAATGTCCTATGTCAGGTGTTGTCCTGTTTCATCTGGGGCCATCTGCACCACCTGCTGTATTGAACAATCTGACCTGGACACAGGAGACTTAAAGAACTATTTGAAAGTTCATTTGAACAAAACCTGTTCCTCATCATTATACAAATCTACTGTTCTTTATACTGTATTTGTATATGCAAGGACTAGTCTCTCCTTTAACCCATCAGATGCACGAGACATCATCCACATATCAGCATGTCTGGAGAATCTCTAATCCTGTATTCCAGATCACCATTTAACGCCAAACCCTAGCAAGTTTAGCTGCTTTGCATTCCTGGAGGCATGTCACCTCATCAAGATCTTGTGATTTTCCAGGCAAACGCTTCACCACAAACTCTGAGAATGCAAGATACCTCAGAGTAATCTTTGATATGCAGCTGTATTTCTCAGCTCATTATACCAAACTGACCCAGTCATGAAATTATGTCCTCGACAGCATGAGAATTTGAATCTTCCTTCCCAGGGAAGCCACCCAGGTGCTTGTCCTTTTCTTGTGTTATAACAAAACTAGATTAGTGCAATGCTTACCTGGCAGGTCTAAATAAGCATACAAGCAGACTACTGCAACTGATTCAGAATGAACCAGAACAGCTGTCAATTTACCATAGTTTTCTTATGTCACCCACTGCTGCATTTTCCATAGCTGGTCAGATCATATCCAAATCTGCTTACGCTCCCTTATGAAGGTAAAAATTGCTTAAGGGCACTAATCAAAACCTGCTCTATATCTTCTGTCCAAGATGCAAAGGAAAACAAGTTTTAAGACTCTGCTAGGTATTGACACGGAAGTGGTAGAATGAACTTCCACTGAATGTCTAAATGAACGAGCTTGCTTGTGTACAAATGATTGTCTACAAACTTAACTTTTTAGTTAGTATTTAAGTAAAGACTGGGACTGCACATACATACATCTATAACATAAATAAATAAATAACATAGGAAGAAACGAGGAGATCAAAGGGACTGGAACACCGACTACAATGGACACAGGTCAAAAAATAAAAATCAACGAAAGGAGAACACTTTCTCTGGAATCTACAGCTACAGAATTTAAAGCTGTATTTAAAAAAATACTGTATATCTTAAAACTGAATCATTCTCTCCAAAAAATACCTTTTTCATCCTAGGGATAACCCTTTTACAGTAGTGAATCGTCAGCATCATTATGTATAGATTAATTGATAGAACATCTATACTGTATTATGGAAATATTGTTGTGATGGTAAATACAGAGCACTGATTATTGTTACTTGACCTTAGCCCCAAAGTGATTTGATTTTCTTTTGATTAATACTTAGTCTATTCATTTCTATCATTTCAGTGCTGAATACACACACACACGCAATGAATCTTTATATTTGTTATTAGTTTCTTCCAGATGAAACTGTGTGGTTTTATATCCACAAGCCAATTGTGTGTATCATTACTATGACCACTAACACCATTCCAATCAGCGAATGTCTCTAAATCCAATTTACTGTCGCTAACCACCTTAGAGAAGCACTAAGGAAATACACATCACTGTCAGCATCTCAAAATGAGTTTGCTCATTCATGCTTCACGTTGGTCGGGTTCATTCAGTGATGCTAATACTATTCAGTGCTGATTTTATTGAAAGACAGAGAATGAGGATGCCATTTTCATAGTTCACTACACCTCTTTATAGTGCGGTATTAGACTCAGAGTGAAACACGTCTCAGGGACCATACAGCGATAACAACAGACTGACAAAGATAAACAAACAGAGGGCTGGATTGACAGCGATATTTCCCATGAGGTACTTGGGTAAACATGGCACTATGCTGCTGCAAGATTGCGTGTAAGTGTTTTGTCAAACCTGTCAGTCATAATTAAGGTCATTTCCTTTTTTTCACCTGCACCCTTATTTCTTGTAACTTCCCATACTTGTCTTCCTGTCTTCCAACTGTCCCCGTTTCCTGACAAGGATATAATGGGGTGTGAGAATCTGGATGAAAGGAGTGTTATTAGACCTAACCCTCATTTACTAACAAAGTTCACCAAGCATAGGAAGAGTCCGTGAGATGTGGTGGGTCATTGGGTTGTGTTGGAAATTATTCCATGCGCCAGGATGTCTGACATGACATGAAGTGTAGCTCCCTAATTGGCTCGGCAATAACAGTGGTTATAACGCAGTCTGTCACAAATGAAATCTCTTAAATCTTCCCCAGTCTTTGTGACAGGTCTGGTGACTGACATGACTTCTAACTAGCAATTAACCTCATTGATCTACTGTTGAATAAACTGTGCTTTTGAATGGGTGTCATGCTCATTATTTTCAAAATGGCAGTGTAATTTATCTCACTGCCCACAGCGTTAGACTGTACTGCACAGACTCACTGAGCTTGAATTAAAATATAGAATCATAAATGAGGAAAGGCCTCTTAGGGTAGCATCTACTCACAGTGGACAGCTGCCCCTAGAGGAGCCCAAGGCTCTAAGAGATCTTTAACGCTATATTAAGCTGAGAGATGAGACACAGTACTCCAGATTAACGGCCGACTCATAGTATCTGCAGGCACTATGGTGTTATATAAGCACAAACAGCTTTAAATTAACATGGGCACACCTGCACCTACAATCTTAAAGAAGAAGCAAGTTGGAACGGTATGGAAAATGCAAATGCATGTGTTTCTTGCATGTATTTTAACTTTTATTTTATTGCAGGCATTATGAACCTGAGATTTGTATTTTTTTTGTGTAGACAATTTTTTTGCCTTCCAAGGCTAGTAATGAGGGAATAACATCAATGAATAATAATTTGATTTTATACAAGTGATGTCAACAGGTGAATATAATCATGATTTGGAATAAAAGTGGTATATAGTAAGAGTTTAAACACAATGTTCATCAAATACAGATTGAATGGTATTGGCATATTTCTCCCTCTAGAGTGCATAATATCATTAAACAGTACAAAGAATCTGTATTTGTAGTAAGTAAAGGTGTGAGCCTAAACTGAAGAAAGGTGATCTCTGATCCTTCAGATGATACTGCATAAAGAACCGTCATTCATCAATATCTGATATAACCACATGGGCAAGGGATGAACTGGAGACAAGGAGTCCCTGGCACTGTATGCCACTATCACTACTTACTGGACCTCCTGTCATTTACAGTCATCCATATATGGAGTAAATGATATACTTGTACCAGTAACAAATAGGAATGCATTTATGCTTCATAACTTTTTTGTTGACTGCAAAGTTAAAAATGCAATGTTATCAGAGTTTTCTTTTTCTTTCATTGCCTGAAGCCAATTTTTGGCATCACTCATTTTCTACACTGATTTCAAAGGCACCAGGAATGAAAGCTTGTGGCAGGTTGAAAAAGATGTTCTAGGAAATGTCCTGCTTTAGTCTCTGTCTGTCCCTGTCACTAAGCCTTGACACTTGGCTTTGATCATTGCTCTACTTTTCTCGAAAGAAAAATTTCACTATGGCACACTACTGATAATAATTTTGACATTGTTTTTCAAGTTTTGCTGTAGGTGCTTGCAATTTAGACAGTAACTTATTATTTATAAACGTCCAGCATGTCTCATCCTATTATATGTTTTGTTTATTCTATATCATAAGCATACATTGTATGGACCATGTATTACAATGCTAAACATTTGTACAGTGCATTTCCCATAAAGCATTTTAAGCTGTATCAGGTTACCAAGCTTCTAATTAAAGTTAACAAACATGTATTTATTAATTGAACCTTTAGTATTATATAATATATGTAACATATGTAAATGTGCATTATTTGTGCAGTTCAATTCAAATGTGTTATGCAAACACAAAAATACAAATATATCATTAATTAATAATAATGAAAGCATAATTACATGCTATCACCAATCAGTTCAAATCTAGGTTAGATATGCTTTAATTCCTGTAATTTTATAGGCAAATTAAGAGCAGCGTGTTTTATTATGTTGTGTTTCCTTATGCTGTCAAGATTCTGCCTTTTCTGTTCATTGTTTGTAGAAAAACCTTGGGAAGTTCAAAGAAAGCTGGAATAATATGGTGCAAAGAAGGAATATTGTTATTAAAATAAAGCATAAAATGATGTCAAGGACAGAACAAGAGTGACTTAAAGAGAAAAGACAAACTTATGATCAGAAAGAAAGGCCATTATATTCTTGCTGAGACAGACACAGTATGACAGTAAATGTGAGTAGAATACGAAGCAGAACTGAAGGGAAAAGAATCACACTGACAGAGCAGTGTGCATTGTCCTTTCATAAAGGTCTAAAGTTGGCATCATCCATTACTGTAACCCAATTTAGAATGATTAGCTTTTATTGCATATGACAATTTTACTAAAAAAAATTACTAAAAAAGTATAAAGTTTTATTTAAATATACATATTGCTTATATCAGATATTCTTAAAATGTGTTATCAATTTTAAAACACAAGATTGAGTTTTAACTGCAAAATAAATCTCACAATTAAGTTAAAAAAAAGAGAGAAACTTTTAAAAAATCAGGCCTAAAAACTTTAAAAGTGGAGCGAGCTGCCACTCTTGTCATTACTACAGAGAAGTTAGGGCTTCAGAGGCTTAGCTGCTAAGCCCACAAAGACATGAAAAAACCTTTGTAGCCTGGCACAGTTCTCCAGCTGACTGACCCCCTGGCTATTTCACAGCTCATGAGGTGAAGAAAAATCCTGATGGGCACACGAAGCACTCAGGTAAAAACACAGGGAAAACACTGCATAAAATCAGATACCTATAAGCTAGGAGTCATTAGGGCTTCGTAAATATAAGAAAATATAAGAATGGAAACCAAGTTTATACTTCTTATTCTTAGGCCTGTACATTTTTATTTTTAAGTTTGATCTCTACTGAAAGCTACTCCATGTCAAAATTTTAAATTGAATTTAGTGGCGATCAACAAGGACATTTACAGCTTCAAACAGATTTTTAATTTACTAATTTTCTAATTTAATTTACTTTATTTAATTTACATTCAATTAAAATGACACATAAAAATTCATGACTGACCGAATGTATTTTAGAACTGGTAGTTATTTGGTGGTGAATATTGGTTTTGAGTACCAGATGATCATTTTACTAATTGCCACATTCCACTCACTACATGTATAGTGTTTTACAGATATCCTTAACCACAGCAGAGATTTCACAAGACACAATCTTATCAGTTTGGGGTTAAGAACCTTCATTATTAAAAAAGATCAGCTCATATAGTGTTTTGCATGTTTTGCAGTTTGCTGGTTTGAATATGATTTACAGGAATATCAGTCATGCAGTGCGTTTTAGGATCATCCAGAACACCACACCGACCAAGGACATCCACACCTGATCAGTGAGACTGCAGTCACCACACAGCCCCCTCTCTAAGGGTCAAATGTCCCCGGCTACCCACAGTCACCATAGCCTCAGCAATCACTTCAAAATGACCACCAAAGCTACAACAATCTCCCAGGAACCTATGGGAAAATCATCGCCTGCACGAGTCAGAACATAACTGGGTCCTTGCAAGAATGTTAAGGGATGAAGTGACATCCACCCCATCCAAATATGGTAAACAACTTCAGACAGTCACTTGGGCACAACACATACACTTCCAGTCACTCTACACCTTGAGGCAGAGTGTGCAGGTGTCGCCTGCACTCGGCTTGCTCTTTTGGGACTGTAGCCCTATATGTGGATAAGCCTGCTTTAGGCAATAATTTATTATTAAAAAGTGCCATGTAAATAAATCTAAAAATTAAGTCTGACTTTGGGGTGTGGATATTAATGGCATTGTCTGTGCCCTGAGGAAATTTCCAATTTGCTAACAATTTAAAGATGCTGAGTAAAGTGGAAAATGCAGAACATGCAGAAGTAAGTCTAATTTCCATAGTTATTTATTAAGTCAAGGCTGAAGCTAATATTTTATTTTATATTTTATATATTAACATTACAAATCCAGATCCATTCACATATGGCACAGACATACCTTCTGTGAAAGTAAAGGACATTTCAAACAAAAAATCATGAGTAAAGCTATTGGAGAAACAGAGAACCATTTGAGCCACTACTCAACCAAGATTGTCTGTTATTAAAATAAATAAACAAAGATAGAAACAAGTAGCAATTAATCAGCAAATATTCACTATAAGTGCTGTATAATGTCTAAAATTAGCACTTGAATAAAACTGCTTTAATGCTACTTAATCACATAGCCACATGCTATGTTTCTTTGAATAGTCTTCCCTTTGTTCTCAGTGTGTTTAACACACCAGCATGGCAAATTCATATTAATTTTATTACAAAATAATTAAAAAATTAATTTTGGAACGCTTAATAAAAATTATTACTATTTCTAGTACGGAAATCAGATCCTTCACCTATAATAATTAAAGGGGTAATTTTTGTTTTCTCCAGTTATATGCTTTGGTATCTGATAACAAATATTTTCTTGGGTTTGGAAAATAATTAAAATTCATTTACTCAAGATAAGAAAATATTCATTCAAACTGTTATCTAATTCAGGATTGCAGGGAGCCAGTAGCTAAGGGAACCAGTTGAGAGCAAACCTTAGAGAAGAAGGAAATCCATCGCAGGGCACATCACACGCACAAACAAACACAAGCTCACTCATTCTCACTGGTACACTTTAAAGAACCCAACTGACCTAACCTTTGCATTTGGGATGTGAGAGGAAACTTGTGTACCTAGAGAAAACCCGCATAGACAAGGAGAGATCATACAAACTCCACACACAGAGCCCGGAGTCTCTGTTGGTGCTAAGCACTGTATCACCATGCTTCCCCTTAAGGAAACATTTAAGTTTATTAGTTTCTCTAAACCCTTGAATTATTTATGTATTTTTACAAGATAAAAACCCAATATAGTGTTTGCTACAAAAGCATAAAGCAGTTTCATTATTTCAGCATTATCTTGTGAAAAAGGTACAATTATTTAAATACACCCACATAAAAATATAATGAAAGCATTATACAGATATGCAGCATTTAAGGTCTGCAATAAGGTTTGTATCAGGATATTTATTTCCTATGTTATTTTTTAAGACCTCAGCCATTAAAACAAACTGACATTGATCTCAGACGTTAAATGGCTGTGATTCCGTTTAACTGCATGATAGTTTTTAGGTTTAACCCTGAGTAGGTCAAGATCACTAGGTTTTCTTATCCTAACAGGACAAGACTACAGTCCTTCACGGGACACAGTAGAGGACGCTGCAGTCCAGGGGAATGATCCCTACATCCAAACTGATGCCCACCCTCAGTCCAGGGCAAATGTGCTTGTTTGACACCGGATCCAGAAGCTGCACCATCCAAGTGCTAGCATGTGATAACGACTTTAATAATTACAGATGTCTAGAAACAAATGCTGTGTATTTAGTATTACAGGGAAACAGGGGCAAAAATATCTAAATACATTATTTGTTTAGGTTTCACATGCCTCACATACACTTAATACACTATGTGTTGAACACAGCCCAGTGTGAAACTGGTTGAAGTACTGACTGGACATCTGTGCTAAATCCTGATGCATTACTCTGCTTCATCTCAAGCCACCTGCCCTACATGCTGTGAGGAACCATATCAACCAGGTCCATTATTTAGTTGTGCTAGATTCCTAAGGATCTAAATATGACATTCTGTCTTATTCAAATCTGGTGCTTTTTCTTTTCCACTGTAACCCGCTCATTATGGTTTAGACATAGATTTTTGTAAATATACATTGTATTGTATATGCATTGCATTTTGTAAATGTGCAATTCGCTAAATTAGCTTGTTTTAGCACATCAACTATATAGCAGGTCAAATGAGTTGATCTGGGTGTGAAGAAGAAAATACTCTGTACCATGACTGCAAAACACTGATCTGGATGCCATCAGTAAGGGTTTTTTAAAATCAATTTCCTGATAAATGACATAACTGTATCTCCACTTATACAGAGTGAAGGTGAACTGTACATAGGAAGCACAGATATGAGACTAAGACACCACAGCTGTGCAGCAGGTAGGTGGGTTTCCTCAGGGTACACTGGTTACCTACAACATTGCAAAAGTATACATTAACTTGAATGGCTAAAAAGTGTTAGTGAGTGTGTTTGTGTGCTTGTGTATGCGTGAGTGTGGACTGGCACTCTGTGTACGTTGCACCCTGATCCCCTGCCACCCTGGCTATGGGAAGTGAGTGGGTGAGTTATGTACAGAACCCTGCTGGTGACCTCCCTTCTTAATAAATTATGGCATGGCCACAACTTATTAAGGTGTGAGAACAAAATCCTAATGCAGCAAAATGAGTTAGCAAGGCGTGGGAACGATATTATTAAGGCATGGGAACAAGATAATTAACATGTGCGTATCAAATGATATTATTATAGGGAATTATAACATTCCTACATCTTATTACCTAATTTCTTCGCATTAGGATCTCGTTACTACGCTTTAATAAATTGTGGCCACATCTTAATTTAAATAAGAAGGGATGTCACCAGCAGAACACCGCAGTGAGCATAGAAGACGCACATAAAACAGGTTCCATGTGACAACGGGAGCAGTTCTTGGGAAGTGTAAGTCTCTGGTGAGATGAGCTTTGCAGCAGGACTGAGAACGTTACACTCTGTATCACTATCAGACTGGGGAGGAAGATCCCAAACCTCAAACTGGAGATGGCTGGAGCAAATCTCAGAAGTCAGCTCCCACAATTCAGTTTTTTTTTTCCCTTTTATAGTTAAAACTGAATTATTCAAACTGCGGTGCAGAAAAGAATGAAGTATGATAGAGCCAGGCAGAGTAAATGAGACATTACTTAGTAAGTTACTTTCCCCGAACGAACAAGTGAGAGAGAGGGGGGAGACAAAGACAGATAACAAACATTTCTCTGCTACAGCACACGAGGGCAGTGCTGTCTTTGCATTATTTAACAGAACTCATTAACCTGTACCGAACACATTGAAAACTAGAAAGGTTGCAAGTCTTTGCACAACCTTGACTTTCATGTCTTTTTCTCACCTACCAAAGCACGTGTATTCGATAGAAATTATGTTTGTGAGAATATGTATGCGTAGCGTGATGACATGTCAATGGTGATAGCTGAGACTGCCAATTTACCAGAAGTAGAGCAGCACAGACATCATCATAAAATGATAAATAAAAGAGTAAGCATGAAACAGGGCCATTGAGGTTAGTGTAACTGGGAGTAAATGAAATAAGTATCATCACTGTGTTATGTTGAAAAAATAGAGCTATTGTCATACTTTTTTTAAAAACCTGAATCTCAGCAGCTGCTGCAGGTTTGTCAGCTACATCCATGATGCAAATCTTCCGTTCCGCACCTTTTAAAGGTGCTCTGTTGAATTGAGATCTGTTGACTGTGATGGCCATCAGACTACACCGGCCTCATGTTCAAGAAACCAGTTTGAGATGAGTTGAGCATGGGTAACATTACACGAAGAAGATGAGTACACTCTGGTCATAGAGGAACGGACATGGTCATTAACAATACTCAGGTAGGCTGTTGATATAAAAATAGCTTTAAGATATAAAAATATATCTTACAGCTAACAATGCATGGCCAAGCAAAAAAAGCCATTCTGAACTGCCTGCTCAGAGATAGGATTGTATGGAGGCACAGATCTCTGTAACAATTAAATAATTTGAATAACTATTTAGAGCTGGAGCACCCCTTAATAATGTGATTTTGCTCTGATATGCATTGTATGCTGTGAGACCTTATATAGACAGGTGTATCCCTTTCCAAATCATGCCCAATCAACTCAATTTATTTCAGGTAGTCTTCATCAACGAGTAAAAGCATCTCAAAGATTTTCAAACAAAATGGTTGCCCCCCAGAGCTAAATATCAAGTGTTAGTTAGAGTGCCATTGTAGTCAATGGAAAAAGACTCCAGTGGGCAAAAGAATGCCAAAATTGGACTGAGCAGTTAGTAAACATTGCCTGGTCATGTGAATCCAAGTTTCTGTTGCAACATGTTGCAGACAGCATGAAACGAAATCCATTCCTGTCAGATATGTGCAAACACATTTCAAGTGTTGCAGCAAAAGGTTTGAATAATTGTGTCCATGTGAAGTATTAGCGTTTCTCTTTTAATAAATGTGTAAAAAATATAATATTATAATATTCTTATTATGTGGCAACTGAGTACAGAATTATGGGAGACAGCTTAATTTTTCCTTTTTATTTTTTTCTCATTTGCGCCAAGTCCATAACGTAACAAAAAATATACAGATTGAAGAGTGTATTGCATCTAGTAATAATAGCAATAATAATCATTAGAAAATTGCAAATGTGGTCACTTCGGTTCTGGCCTGGCATGGGTGTGAGACCTGGTCAGTTCTGGCTAGGGATGGGTCCGAGACATGGGTCTTAGAAAGGGAGCAGGGTGCAGGTCAGAGACCCGTAGCAACTGTGAATGTGTGTTGCGTCAGTGCGATCAGTTCTGGCCGGGCATGGGTCCGAGACGTGGTCCATTCTGCCGTGGTGCGGGTCCAATATCCGGTTAGTTGTGGCCGAGTGCAGGTCTGAGACCCTGAAGGTTTTGGCAGGCCATGGGTCCGAGATCCTGTTGACTCTGGTATGGTGCGGGTCCGAGAAACGGTGGATTCAGACTGGGCATGGGTCTGAGACAATGATGGTTCTGGTTGGATGAGGGTCCAAGGTATGGTCAGTTGTGGGTGCGGCTGCAAGTCCGACTCACAGTTGGTTCTGGCTGGGCGCATATCAGTGTTATAGTGGGTTGTGGTCAGGAATGGGTCCGAGACCTCGTCTGTTCTGATCTGGTGTGGGTCTTAGATTCCTTTGGATGTGGGTTAATGACAGGAGCTAAAAGGAGCCAAGGAGCTGCTCTCTTATTTTGTGTGCCTTTGCATATTCCTGTATGTGTGAGAGAGAGGTAAGGATCATTATAATTTACTAATAATGTAATAATTACATATTTCTTTCTATTAATTTTAATAGTATCGGACCTGTATTCAGTGAAATTGCAGGTTCCCAACAAAAAAAAACTCCAAAGGTATTTATTCAATTGCTTATCCGAAAGGCGTGAGGAGCCGTTGATGATCATTTTAATATAGAAACAGTGAAGATCAAGTTAAAATTGTCTAAGCTATGACAGTTTAAAAAATTGTTAAAAGCACGAATCTGTAAATCTGAGTGACTCAAAATATAATGGGACCTTATGTATAATATATATAATATATGACCTTATATATAATAATTATAATAAAATTAAAGAACACTATGTGTAAGAAGAATAATAATAATAATTCATACATCATGGATTAATACACATTCCATTCTGCTTAATCCACACAGGGCCACAGGCCACAGGCCAGCCGGTGCCCACTTGGAAACTCTAGACGGGGCGGCAATTCATCGGAGGGCACACACACACACACACACACACACACACACACACACACACACACACACACACACACACACACACACACACACACACAGTTACAGGCACAGTCACACACTGAGGGCCAAATTAGCCTAACACGCATGTCTTTGGACTGTGAGAGGAAACTGTAATACCCGGCTTAAACCACACAGACACGGGGAGGACATGCAGACTCTACACAGAAAGGACCAAGACCTTCTTGCTGTGAAGCAGCGGTGCTACCTACCGAGCCACAGTGCTGACCTAATAATAATAATAATATTTTTTAAAAACTGAAACAAAATCCCCATTGTTTTAATTATGGGGACTAGCGAAATGTCCATACATGGTAAAAAAAATGTCAAATCTTTTTAATCTGGATGGGCTTCTTCATGTTATTGTGTAGTTGTAGTGGTATTCAGTGATGTATGGAGCTACTTTTAACATAAAAATTCTGGAGTGGATTACTAAGTCAAATCCTTCCTTGAGGGAGAATAAAACGGTCTGTGGAGCAAATATGATTCCGCTCAGTCTTCTGAACTATACATCATGAGCCTGAGGCAAAGCATACACCCCGAATGACCCACGCCTTACACCATTAGTCCTATTATAAAACACTGGCTTTTACAATTTTACTCATGAAAGCTCATTTAATTACCTAAATTGTTCACCTCTTTATATGAGGGTAAGAGTTACACTGAGGCATGCATTCCTTCTTAAGTGTCTAGTTTTCAGTGCTAGCAGTAACAGGAGAGGAGAGGAGGAGTTGGGTCTGAGCGCCACAACCTGAGTGACGCTCCCAGTCACCAACCATGCGGTTAAATACGGAGATGTGGTGAAGATGAGCTCAAACTTTAAGACTTCTTGGATGTTTAAAAGTCATTAAACAATGTGCGGTAAAAGCGTGACGCCTTAAAATAGAAACAGTACATATATCTTGGAGTCGTCTAGTGGACAAAGCAACGATAATCGTTACGGTGCAGCTACAAGCGAAAAGTCAGCTTAATGTTTTCCAAACTGGACGCAGACCTGCAGACGCAACAGATCGACTTCGAGCTCACAGAAGAGCCGCAGACGGAGAGCCAGGAGCCGCCCAGAGCGCGTGTGCGTAGCCCGAAATGCGCGCGCTGCAGAAATCACGGAGTAGTGTCGCGCCTGAAGG
Source organism: Parotocinclus cabessadecuia (assembly GCA_036873895.1). NCBI lineage: Eukaryota > Metazoa > Chordata > Actinopteri > Siluriformes > Loricariidae > Parotocinclus > Parotocinclus cabessadecuia. Next base: position 1,431 of record JAYJMA010142715.1, on the reverse strand, counting down.
GTCACAAGCGCGCGTGCCGCTGGCGGGAGTGCGAGTGCGCGAGCTGCGTGCTGGTGCAGGAGAGGCAGCGAGTGATGGCCGCACAGGTCGCGCTACGCAGACAGCAGGCCGGACAGGTGTGTGCACTCATGGCGCATGCGCCAGCTTCCCATTTATTCTTTATAAAAACTTTTATCTGACAGAAAAATCTACTTTTACTGCAAAAATATGCTGATATGCTGATATCACTTATTACAGGTTATTGCATTTGTGTCTTCTGGTCTCAACAACTGTTACTCTTTTTTAGACGTTGCTTTACTCTTTTGTCTACTATCTTAGTTTACACTATATATAAGTGTTAGGACCATTATTATTTTAATAGTTTTAATTATTGTATACACATTGTAATACATACAGATGCTCTTTTTTTTTTTAGAAAATATAAATTGCTTAGACCTGGATTAACCTTAGTAATTAGTTTTTTTGCGGATATATATTTGTATTGACTTATTTACATTTACAGTATGCCTACATATTAGTGAAAGAGTGAGAAAGAAACTTAAAATACCAAAAGGTGGGCAAATGAAAATTTAAATATAGTTTTAAATTAAATGAGTGAGTAAAATTGAACTTTGAACATATTAGATTATACTACTGTTGCAAACAACGGATTCAAATAGGCTACATTTCATTTTTATTATTGTGCTGGTGCTAACGAAGTTTTTTTTTTAAATTTCAGTAATGACAGCTGTTGCATTGTTATATTATTAAATCAGTGCTATTGAGTCAATGCACTAATATGCCATTAAAATATTTATATGCATGTATTTTTACATTAAATGTATATTCTATTTTAGATAAGTTTTTTGAGCATTTATAGTTTTATTATTTTCACAGTAATGGAAAACAAAGTATTTTTTTGTGATAATTGCTCACACTCCAAATGATGTATAGAGAGTAAATTTAAAAGCTGAAACTTACTCACAAACAACTGAATTAGCAAACTGTCTGAATTGACAAAACATTAATTGCAAAATGCATAAATATAACTCTTAATAGTTAACACATACAGTAGTTGACTACTGACAGAATGAACATACTTTATTTGCAGAGTAAGAAAAATCAGGAAAGTTCTGCTTTTGTGGAACTCCAAGCTTACCAGAACTACACAAGAACACCTAGTCTACTGGCAAAGAGTATATTAGAGGGTAAGTCTTAATTAACACGCATCTCATTACTGCATCCACAGGGATATAATGGATTAGCTCAGGCATTATCCTACAGATCCCTCTTTCAGGGAGAGGATCTTTTTGTGTTTACATAAAGTAATTAAAATTATGCAAATGAAGGTAGGATAATCATATTGCAGTGGGGTGCTTTAGTGAATTAAGTTCCTTTATGTGTCACGTTCAGTGTCAACACTGAAACACTGAAATGTCTGCACTGGCACTT
>JAYJMA010142704.1:0-14999 GCA_036873895.1 Parotocinclus cabessadecuia | reverse complement strand
AGAGACAGAATCTAAAAGTAACAACACAGGATACCACATTATATGATTTTAAATATTTAATTTGAATTTAATTTCACCCATCTATTCAGCTTCGACTTCCAGATGCAGCACTAGTGTAGATGCCTGTTTAATTAGCTGCAAATCAGGACTAGAATCTTTTACTGCAATTTCGAAAATGGTCGACACTGATTAGCTCATCTAAGGCAGCAACATATTTATTAGGTCCAATTTTTGCATATATACTCAAAGAATTGATATCTAGTATTACAGCTTATAATTTTACATTAATCACGTACATTGGGTTATGTGCCAAAATCCTTTGTGTGCCATTACTATGCAACTAATTAAACAACAACACCTTGACCTTTGTGTGCTGTCTTGTTGAAGAAATGTGTACAAATCAGCCAATCGAAAAGATGACCTTACTGTGTATAGGTAACGATGAAGGATGTCATTAAATTAGTACAGAATAATTTACATAAAACTGAGGTTTTATTACTGTAGTTTGACCCATCACTGTCAAATACTGGTTCCATACATCTATCTTGACCCTAAATGGCTGTTCAGTACCACCCAGTAAAACAAACTAAAATGTCACATTTGATTCACATTTGGTTCAAATCCCACCTCTGCCACAGTTGGGTCCCTAAGCAAGGCCCTTAACCCACATTTGCATGGATTGTAAAACTGTATTAACTGAAAGCCTCTCTGACCCCCAACTATGGAATAAACTCTCCGCCTTTCCGTTCAGTTTAGGATTCAGACTCTCTTCAAAATTTTAAATCTAGGCTAAAATACATATTTATTTCTGCAGGTTTTTGGTTACATTTAGAATTGGATGTATGGCTCAGATTTTTGGAACTGGAGTCTGAGGTCCTCCTAGTTTATCTTAAAAAAGCTCAATGGTTTAAGTCTGGAAGCTGTGCATGTCAATGTATTCTTTGAACTCTAGCACCTTCTTGTTTTCTATGGTTTTTCCTGACATAGCCTAAAGGTATATTTTGGGTGATCGTCTTGCTGTATTATGAACCCCTTTACCAACAAGACATAGGCCAGAGGGTATAGCATGGAGTTTTAAAATTCTGTGGTAGCCCTATTTGCTCAATATGCCAGTCGCTCTGTGCAAGAGCCCTAGACCATCATGTTTCCTCCTCCATATTGACAGTTGGTGCCACACACTGAGGAACAATCCTTTTACCAAACTGATGGCATACAAAACCCCTGTGTAATATCAGTAAATAAATAAGTAATAAAAAATAAATTTCTGCATTAAGTTGTCCACTGGAGGTGCTGCATGGCCCAGGCAAACACCTTTATTATTTTACACTCTTAGCAATGGCTTTATTACTGCTACTGGTTGCTGTCAGACCTCTTCCTGTCAGAGTTTCCTCCACTTTCCAAGTTCTTTTCTTACTGTTTGGCTTTCTACCCCTTTTCTCTTTAGGAAAGACCTACACTTCCAAGGCTTATAATTATATGTATTTTATTTACTTGCCATTATAATAGCAGTGTGCTATGCCTTAAAGTGCAGTACTGTCCAAATATTCTGTCCAAATATTGCCATATCTGTTGTTGTAATACAGTCTGTTCCACTCTGCTTATGTCAAATTAGAGGGCTTGTAAGTAGTCAACCAAAGTTGAGACACCTGTAGGAATGGTTTACTCAACTTTCAAACCTTGTTTGGATTCCTTCACAATGAACAATCTATTTTTACTTCCTTTATTGCAGCACATGGCAGTTGTCACTGCAGGTTAAGGTTACGCCCTAAAATGTATTGAGATAGTAATTTAATATAAACTGAAATAGCTGTGAAACATCCAGGTTCACTTGTGCTGAGAGTACTGTTGTACAACCCAAAATCAGAAAACACTGGGGCACTATGGAAAATTGATATAAATGAAACTCACATTGTTTCTTACATTTAGTTGCAGAAAGCATGAACCTGAGACATTTCATGTTTTCCACAAATGATCCACAAAATACATTTATGCTACAGATGATATCAAGTGATTTAGTGTTATTTTGTCCCATTTATCCAGCAAACAAGTTTCAATATGTGTAACAGTATGTGGTTGATGTTGTTGCAATTTTTATTTCAAAATTATCCACAAATTTTTTATTGAGGACAGGTCAGGACTGCAGACAGACCAGTTCAGTGCTGCACTGGCTTTGTAATATAATGTCTTGAAGGCAGCATAATGTTTTTTCTGAATTAATGCTACCATAACAGAAGTGTAAATGACCTTTTTCATGGGCACTGACAAAGCCCCTATCATAACAGACTCGGGCTTTTAGACATGTTCTAATAACACCATTAACAGTATCATATTGCTGATAACAGTCTGGATGTCTTTTTCATCTTTGATGCAGAGCTCATGGTGTCTTTTGTTCCAGAAAAGACCTGGAACACTGATTCATTTGACCACAATACATGACTTTACTGTGTGATGGTCCATATTAGATGCCTCAGAGCCCATAGAAGTCAAAACCACTTTTGGCCTTCTGAGGGATGGAAGATCAGGGGTGTTTATCCTACACTTGCACTGAAATTCCTCTCAATTTCTTGAATTATTAATGATTAATGATATTATGCACTGCAAAGAAATAAATATGCAAATTCATTCCAATCTTTTTCTATGTACATTGTTTTTGTTGGTTTGTTTTCAATTATTGCTAAGCATTTGATGAGAAAATTGATATGCTCTTGCAATATTTCTTCATCAAAGAATTGGCCTTTTCTAGATGCCTCTTTTGTACCAAATCATGATTCCAATCACCTGTTTGAAATCAAATCATTATTTAATTCTTTCAATTCATTAATAGCTGTGAATGTGAATATGCTGCAGACCTGAAGTGCAGGAAAGGATGTTTATAGTCAAATAAAATTACACTGACCAGACAAAGCAAACATAAGAAACACTGTCTTATTCATATGCATTTTACATACTATCTCAAGTTTTCTTTCCTGATTTGGGGGGTGTATTAAGTCTTATGTAAAGCCTAAATGATCTTTTGTCAGTTATTCTTAAATATGTATACCCCTTTTCATGTGAATTATTAATGAGCATTGCGATAGCACCCATTTGGTGAAGAATATGGTAAAACATACTCCTTGCAAGTTACATAGCTAAGCTGAATTTCCTTTCAGTGACCTCCATTTTGACAATTTACCAATTATCCTTTTCTTTTTTTTAGACCCCTTTTAAACTTTAAAATGCGTATTTCAATCTGCCCATCTCCCATGTCTCTGTCTATGAGCAGCAATATGCTGAGAGAGTAGAAGTTAAATGTGTTTGCTTCAAATGTCACTACATCGTGATAATGCAATATATATTCATGATCTGACAGCCATGGAAAGTCAGGTGTGGAAATTCTTTTAGTAATTCCTGTCCTTCATGTCAGATATTCTGAAATCAATTTACATAATTAGCAATGATTAGTGATGATATAACTAGAACTTAGGAATTAACAATGCTATTAGCAATGACATGCAAACTATTTAAAAAATCCTGAAGTGGGCAGCAGCTGGTAGAGGAATCTTTAATTATGATTATCTTGTTATCTTTTTATTATTTTATATGTATATTGTATATTTACTATATATTAATTTTTGCAGATCACCTTATATTGGGAGTCCTACACCTTATATAAATCAAGAACAAGACTTGGTGGCTATGCTAATGTCCACTTTGTCTGTCTCTCTCTGGTGTTAATCAGATTAAACTGTAAAAATCTGAAAAAAAAACGTAATTAATTGATTTAATGTAATTTATGAAATTAATTTATAATTAACATTAATTTGACATTTATTTAATTCAAGATGGAATGTACTCTAGATACACTCACTACCGAAAAAGCAATCAAACAGAAAAGTTTGATTGCTGCAAACCTCGTCACGCAGTTGCATCACAGGCAGATATGTAAATGATTACAGGTGTGCTCTGATTAGATGCTAGGTCTTAACGCAAGAGGGTGTAAAAGTGCATTATAAAATGCACTCAGAGGTCCCATTGGTGTGAGGTCATTAAGTACTAGATATGCCTCTATGACACATTTGCCCACACTCCCATACTCATAGATTGCCTACGTTGGCAGCCCAGCTGGATCCATAAATGCTCAATTGGCAATACATTTGACAGAGAAGTTCATGGAAAACCCTTGCTGTGCTTGGGGTAACATTATCCTGCTGAAGAAAAAGCCAGTTGGAAGCCATGCTATGAGAGGCAATACAAGTGGTCACTGTGTGTTATGCACATATTGCTGGATTTGTCTCTAAAGACAAAATGGAACATAGCAGTCCATGTTTCTTGTTTATGACTGTCAATGGCAAGACATATAATGGGCACAAAGACAACACATTTCCTTCAGCTAAATGCCTGGAAATGGTCAGAGCAGAGACAGGGGTGTGCAGTGAAGGTGCCATCTGTGGATGGAGGGTGGACAATTAAACTGTGGGAGCTTGGCCATCCAGAGCCTTTGTACATGTTCTCACATTGCTCTAAACACCTCCATAAGGCAAGGTCAGATTCTGACAACTAAGCAAAATGTCTTATAGTGAGCTGTAGAGGCATGTCTAGCCATCAGCGATCTCTCAAAAAAAAAAGCCAAAAAGCCACCCAAATGTAGCTTTGAGAGCCGTATCATTGACAGGAGGGGAAGTTTTTATGCCCTCTTGTTTCAAGTCCAGTTGTCTAATCAGACCACACTTGGAATCCTTTGCATATCTGCCTTTGATGTAACTGTATGCTGGGTTTTGCAGCAATTTGACATTTCTAACTGGGTGTTTTATTATTTTTTTGTTAGAGAGTGTATTTCATGTTTTGTCTGGTCAGTTTAATTTCATTTGTTAATAAGCATTTTAGGCCTACAATGCAGTCCAAAAAGTTGGGACAATGACAATTTAAGGCTAGCAATGAGGTGAAAAATGTAAATAATGATGTGGTTTCAGGTGATGTCCGCATGATCATAATGATTTGATACAATACCAGTATCAATGAAAGGCTTAGTCTTTAAAAAAGTAAAGCTGGGTAGATGTTCTCCAGTTTGTCAACTAATGCATCAATACATTATTCAAATATTTTTAAAAAATGGAAAGATTTGCATATATCTCGCTCTACAGTGCATAGTATAATAAAAGCTTTACACTGGATCTAATGAAAGCTACTAGAAAAATAGATAGGCATAACTTATCAAACCATATATGCCTTGGAATTTCAGAAAATACTGCACCATTAGTACTTTGTTGCCCCAACTCTGGATTTTATAACAGCTTAAATTCTCTGAGGCATGGATTTAAATAATGGATGGAAATTTTGGAACAAAATTTCAGTGTAGACTTTGGCAGTTATAGAACATATAATGACTGTCATCTCCCCCATGCCTTTACCTGACATGCAGGTCTATATCACCAATGACTGTGGAAATGTATGTTTACTTTAGACAGTCATCTTTAGAAATGTCATTAGACCAGCACCAAACATTTTAGCATTATCACCTTGTCCAATGCAAATTTGAAATCAGTGAAGATTACTTTCATCCAGCCATCCACAGTTCATGACCGTTTTACTTTAATCCACTGTAACCTTGTTCTTTTCCATTTTATTGATGGCTTTCATTTGGATTTTCTAGATTGAAATCTTATTTCTTTTAGGCGATTTCTTACAGTTCAATAACTGACATGAACTCCCGTTTCTGCCCACTTGTTTCTTATTTGTTTTGTTGTGCATTTTCTGTTTTCAGGTCATATTGCTTTAAGTTTTTTTAATTTGAAGTCTTGATGTTTTCCTCGGTCTACCTGTTTGCTTCCCTTTTAGAACCTTCCCATCTTGTTTGTACTTGGTTCAGATTTTAGACAGAGCTGACTGGGAACAATCAACATCTTCTGTGATGATTTACCTTCTTGAAGAAGTTTTATAATTTTCTCCTTTGTTTTTACTGAAATATCTCGTGTTACAGAGGAATTCCATAATATTTTCCAGAATTTAGTGATTCCATGTTTTTCTTCTTTTTGATCCAAAAATACAGTTGTGACTGACTACAACAATTATATCTATTTTTATTGTTTTCTTAATGCCAAAGGGTTGGAATTTTGAGAAAAAAAAAAAGTTTTGTGACATGTCTCCATAACTAACATTTTTCTACAAAATTATACAATTAAAAGGTCTTCCTCCAAGAGTGGTGATTCCATATTTTTTCCAGGGGTTGTACGTTTGAGTCTTTTGGTTTAGCAATTTCTCTTCTGCATTCCTCAAACCATGACATCTTTTATTTTAATAAGCACGTGGTTTTAATATAATATTGATCCTTAGGTCGAATTGAAGGGCAATGCATTTGGACTTCTCCTTACCACATGAAATTCATTTTTCAAAGAAAACTGAATGACAAATTATGAAGGCAACCATCACCTGCACCAAAACTTATGGAGTTTACCTACAGAAAACTTGAAGGTAATGGGTTGGTAGAGAAGTGTGGTATTTTAATCACCACCACACATTTTTTCTTCTTTATTATTTTTACAACAATTCTTAATGTTCAATTCCACTTTTCCATTATGCTAAGCCGTCCCAGTGATCTACACACAAAGTGTGGAGTCAGAGAATATTCTCTTGATCTCTGTATGTATAGCTTGTTCATGTGTACACTCTCCCTTCCTTCATGGATGATATGTCTGAAGGGGAGTTTCACTGTGGGATATGGTCAATTAGCTCCAGTGTCACTGCATTTTTAATAAAATGAGAATAGAGCCTCAAGAAAACAATATATTTTTTTCTTGCAGCATAAAGAGTGAAACAAATCAAATACTATTTGACATAGTTGGGCCAATCTGTTTGCAGAGCCATTACCCTATTTCACCCTTTCTGTTGTTCTCTACAGAACGGGAATTATATTGCCCTGGATATTGAACTTTATTACAGTAAAGCATATTGAAATGTACCATATACCATAGTGCAAGACTGATAATGCATGCAATTTCATGAAAGAGCTGAGTTGGATTATTAAACAAACAACATGAAAATGGACAGCAGGAGTAATGAATGTAAGGGCTTGAGTCAGCCAAGTAGAGAAATTAATTTTGTGCTACGATTTCTCTGCATTCAAGCTTTCTCTTGCCAACACTAGCCAAACACTGGAACTCCAGCAGGCCATGGTTTAGACATTAAATTAATGTTAATTTATTAATTGTAATTAATTAATCAAATTAATGTAGATTAAAAGATAACCTAACCTAAAACACCCACACCTACACTATGGCCCTGCACTGGCTTTCCTGCCATTCTGACCAGGACTAAGTAGATATGAAAATGAATTAATTCATTAATTTAGAAAACATAATCAATAAGCCCCTAATCCAAAGTTTACACTATATTCTTTTACAATTTGTAAAATATAGTTATGAAGAGGGCACTAATGGGATGTCCATAAATACATCACCATTAGTACGACTACAGATATGGCAGTCAGGCACCTTGTATTCCAATGTATTCTTTATTTTTACACATTCTTCCGTCTTATTTCCCCTTATCTAAATTTGCATGTCATATTGTGTTTCTACATCAGCTACCATGACAGAGTATGAAAATCAACGGGTGGTTTGATAAGGAGGCACATGTGGATTATATTTTGGTCATGGAGGTAGCTGTTACTATTATATATTATATACTATTATATATTATTTTTTAATTTTGCCAAAGCAAAACTCACAATGTGACTTTAAATTGCACTTGACTTCAGAGCCCCACAGATAAATACATAATGCAAAAGTCATAGGAGAAAAGAAAAAAGCCTGACTGTATGAAGATGAATATGTTTGCAGCCGATAGTAAGCTATGAGGGGTATATGGAAGAAGTGGTGTCTCTGCTTGGAAACAGCATAAAAACACTTCTTCAGCTTTTTCTTTCACAATCATATTTAACTATGCATATGTAAAGTTGCATGTATATTACAGACGGATGGTGGTTATTCAACCTTTCAGATGTTTAAACAATCCAGAAGTAAACTGACCCAGGTAGTTTTACCGTTTTACATAATTTATTTCTATTTAATCGAAACTATTTTTGTCTCATTATTAAAATACAAAAATGCTTTAAACAACATCTTCCTGGTTCACTTATTCCCACTGCTTTAACCCTTTTCCATGTTGTCTTGATAAACCTTCTGTAGCTTTAATGGTTCTTTTCATTACAAAAGCCAGTGGTAAAGGAAAAAGTTGAGCAAAAAGAGAAATGATTAAGGAGCCTTATTAAACCTTGTTGGGGTGGGATGGGGGTAGGGTGGCTATGGGGCACATGATGGAGAGCACATTATGGGGACCAGATAATTTTTAAAATGACACTGGTCTTTTGCGAACATGAGCAACGGGAGGGAAAAAACCTGATTAGGGTGACAAGCATTGAGTGATACTGCAAACCTGTTAATAACATGAAAATTAGAAGGGGCTCATGCAAAGAAAAGAGATTAATTTAGCTGGAGTCCATCTTCGCAGCAAATTGCGAAGTTGTGAATATGTTCGCAGATAATGAGCCTTCCTACTTGTCAGCTCACTTGTCATTTTCTGTAATTAATGTTAAGGAAGACTCCTTCCTGATGGTTGGTATTACTCATGTACCAGAGAAAATTTCTTCTGAGAAATAATTTACATTTATTATCATCAGTCTGTTTGTGTGGTTTATTTCATGGTGAAGTAATTTATTGCAGCACCATTTCGAGCTCCCTGATTAGTCACTCGTCAAAGTCAGATGCAATTTTTCCCCCCTTCAGATGTCTGGGTTGGGGGAAATTGAAAGTGTGGAGCCATCACATGGGCTTCTGGGTGTAAATGGCACCTTTCTGCCACCAATTGTGTGGGTGTGGATGTATAAACCACATTTCTGTAGAGCTTTGATCTGCAGTTTTTCGTAGCATAGAAACAGTTTCGAGCAGAATTAAAAAGAAGCCAAAAAACCCTGCAATGGGAAAGAAGTCTTACCATTCTGCTGCTTTTTTCAGTTTTCCAGGCTTTGTCTATTCCACACCTTGTTCCCCAATATATTATTGAAAAGGTATTTTTCTTTTCATTTCAACTAAACAAGGATGACCAACAGTCCCACACAGTGTATTTTTGTCCTCACACTTCCCCATATTACCCAACTTCTCACTCTCATTCTCCACATATCACCTCTGTTCTCCGTCTAATTTTTACACACAGCCACATAAACCTAGCATTGTCTACAAAAAAATTATTTGTGCTCTTGGCTCTCTTTAATGCAGTTCATTCTAAAAAACAACCAATGTAATGTGGTCCAAACCATGCGCTAAACTAGCTATTATTTTATTTTTTATCAATAAAAAACATGGTTCTTTGCAAAGCTATGAAATTTAATAATTATTAAGAAAAAATAATAGATAAATAGTTATTAAAAAATCAACTAAAGCAGAACTAGCAAAAGGTTAACCCACACAGATGGTTCATACAGTGAACAACTTCTGTTCATCTTTCATTTAAGGTATTCAATTAAATGTACTTGTAAATTATTTTTTAAATATATATTTATATATATGTGTGTGTGTGTGTGTGTGTGTGTGATAAATAAATAAATATATATTTCACGTATTGGGCAAAAATCTTGCATAATAAATGAATTCTACCCATGCTCTTGTTTCACTCACCTGCTAATATCGCTATATCATTTGTAAGTGGAAAACGTCTCAACCAAGCCTCCTGTGGTTTTTACACACAGAAATGAAATGTGGGTCTACACTCCTCTGCCATAACCATAACTCAAGCAATATTCATCTGAGGCATATATTCAAATCAGCCTTAGCTTTGCATTGGGAAATTCATAAGCTGGCTTCTTAAATGTATTATTCATCAGCATGAGTAAATAATGCATGTTTGATTCCATAGTAAATTAACCCTTTGCCTTACCTGGGGTACCAGAGTAATTATTTTAAAAGCCAATTTTGTCATGTAATTAAAGTTAATTAATTTTGGTAATTGTACTTAAATACTAACCAAACAGTGACACAAATAAGCTGTCTTAATTAAGCCAACAGTAAGGTATTATTGCAGGAAGATCTGGAAGGTTTTTTGATAATGAATCCTAATCATGTGTAGATTTATTTACAGAAGAAACAAGCCAAATATACCATCTATTATATAGATACACTATACACTTGCTATATATATTATATAGTCCTAAATAGTCCTATAGTCACAGTCCTAAATACTTGTGAACACACACACACACACACACACACACACACACACACACACACACACACACACACACACACACACATGTACACACCAAACATATACAATGGAAAGAAGAAACTTTCAAGATTCTCAGTATAACATGTTACAGACAAAATGTTCCTCACTTGTCAATTTTAGCATGACCCATGCTTCCTTTGTAGTGTATTGGATTTCCAGTATCAGTTGTTTTAAGGACATGACTCAGATAATTAATTCTGATCCAATTATTCACTGATGCTTGCATTTTGCATGCTGTCCTTTGTGGAAGTGTGGAACCTTAAAATGCTCAGTCACAGAATTTTATCCTTGCTTCAGATTTCAAAATTGTTCGTTAGCACTGTTCAATCCTCTGGCAATGTATTATATATTTTAGAGATTGTCTTGCACAAAAAAGAAATATCCCATAGTTAAATATTTTTTATCTTAATTAATTTGAGGTTTTTCCAAAATCCAAATTTAGAGCAGTGTATATAGAAAAACACTGATAACTAGAATATTTAGTGCTCAATTTTTTAATTATATCTCAGGAGTCTCAATAGTTATTTTTCTTTATTTTTTATTGAATTTTCACAGATGTTTATATTAATGCTAATGTTGTATTTGTCTTATGAGAAATATAATTAGACAGAATTTGATCACCAATATAAGTCTCTTTTTCCATGTAACTCCACTTATTGTTGGTCACCGTCACAATGGCTCTAACACTTGACACTATATTGTCGACAATATACAATAGATTACAGGAGATACAATAGAGTGTTATCTTGTAAATAGTTATACAATAGATTATTCATCTGATTTTTGTCAACCTGCTTCTCTTCTTAACAATGGTTTAGTCCAGGCTGGTTAGCCAAATTTAAAGCGGAACTGCTTTGAACAGCAGGGAAATAACTGTATGCAATTGGCTTTGTGACCTTGGACTGTTCTGCACTGGAGTTAGTAGATAGTAGAACTTTTGATATAGGACTAATGAGCTAAACAAGACAACTAGATTCCAGGTGGTTAAAGAATGTTTTTAATAGATGTAATTTGCTTTTTTCACAATTATCCTTTTCCCTTTTGTGTGAACACCAATAAACTACTGTGAAAATTACTGTGAGGTACTGTTTGACGAACTGAGGCCCCAAAACCTGTTCTGCAAAATTGTTGGTATGGTTGATAAATGTCCAGTTTGAGAGCTTAGATTTTTTTAATCAGCAGAAAACCATGAAATTCAGAAATTAAGGACATTATTTTTTTCCTATACAGTGGTTGGTGTTATAAAAGTTTTTAAAAGTGATACCAAATTCCAGTTTTTATATGGGGTATGAATCTTTAGAACCAATTTTAATGTTTCTACATTCTAACACCAAATGTACATTTGATAGTTACTTTCTTGAGTATAATTTTAGATGATATAATTGTAATAATAAAAAATAATAATTGTAAATATTGTAATTTTAAACCCTGTTATTTCAGGGAAGAATTTTAATAGTGCTTCTCCTCATGCATGCTTAAAAGAACGGATTTTGTTTCTGCATATGTTCTCTAGGGCTCCCAGTCTGTTTCTATTATTGACCCAATTCAGAGTCCTCCATGAACAGGTTAACAGCATTTGGTTTGCAATGATTTTATCAATGTCATTAGAACATTCATTGAACTAAGTGAGAAATCCATCAACTAGTGACAGCAAGCACTAGACTAATGGCTGTTAGGCGATAATAATACTTAATAGGATTTTTATTCCACTTAATTTCATCTCCTCTTAACAGAGGTTGCATGTCAAAATGAGGGAGAGATTTCAAGGGACTCTGGGAAAAGATATTTATGTAGATGGCACCAGCTTCTTCATATATATACTGCACACACAAATAAGGGCATATTTCAAAATGAATATGAAGTGATTAAAAATACACTTTTGATTTTATTTTATTAAACAAGGTCATCAGAAGAGCGGTCTGAATATATATAAATGAGCATATGATCAAGTTTTATGTTGTTCTTTGTAAATATCTATATTTTTACCTGTATATTCTTAGAATTTAGCTGATAATGTATACCGCCTCCTCTGTTCAGTGATGGTTCTTCTAGATGAACATAAATTGCCTCTTTTACAAATTTTTCAAACCACCTATTTTCTTTGTCCAAAATATGAACATTAGTATCTTCATGGAAGTTTCCATTGTACTTTAGATGCAGATGAACTGCTGAGTCCTGATGAGTTGGCTCTTCTATGTTGAGCCATGCACCTATGAAATGGCTGTTTGGTTTCTCCTATGTATATATTGGAGCACTCCTCACTGCATTGAACCACATACACTGTTGCTCAGTTTGTGTTTGGATGCTTGTTCTTAGGATGAACCAGTTTTTTTCAGGCTGTTTCTTCTGAATATCTCAGACAGTCTTGCCACATATGGAACAACAATGTTGTTCCACCTGTCCTGTCGTTCCTGTGGTTGACATCTGAGGTTCTTCTCTATGTATTCTAGCTACCTTGACAAAGGTCCTCTTGGAGGAACCACATGTTTTAGGTGTTCTCCTAATTTGTCTGTCTTGAAGGAATGTTCTGTGAACTGTGGTGTAAGATCCTGTTAACCCCCAGTTTGTGTTCCAGGTGGTGCTGGGAGTCAAAGAACAGGTAAGTAAATTAAGCAGGTATGTAAATAATCTACACTTTAAGCTCTCAAAAGTGAACTACGTTGTGCCTCGGGGTCTATGCTTGGCCCACTATTGTTCTCCTTGTACATGCTACCTCTAGGTTCAGTTATTCATAAACATTGCTATCTAGATGATACACAGCTATGTATCTGTGCTTACAATCAGCCAAACTGAGAAATGTGTTAAAGAAGTAAAAAAATAGATGCATTTATTTTCCTTTTTCTTAACTCAGATAAAACTGAGGTCTTATTAGTTATTAGTTAGACCCAAAACTGTGAAAACTGTCAAAAGACATCATCTATCCTAAATATATAGATGGATATTCGGCAACACCCTTTCCAACTATAAAAAACTTGGGTGTTACGTTTTATTCAGATCTCTCTCTTGCTGTGGACATTAACAACATCACACAAATTGCTTTCTTTCAGTCGTGTAAAATTGATCAACTTAAATATCCTTTCTTTCAAGATATGGAGAAACTGGTTCATGCATTTATAACCTCGAGGTTGGATTACTAAAATGTATTACTTGCTGGATGCTCTAGTAAATCTCTAAATAAACTTCAACTAGTGCGGAATGCAGCATCTCGAGTGCGAACTAGAAAATTTTATTATATCTATGCTGTTCTGGCATCTCGACACCGGTTACCAATTAAATTCCGCATTGAGTACAAAATAATTCTTCTAACATATAAAACTCTTCATGTTCTGGCCCCACATTATCTGAGTGAACTCTTAGAGTCTTGCAATTTAGCTAATTTTCTTCATTCGCAAGGTGCAGAATTTCTTTTAGTTCTTAGAATTTTAAAAAAGCCACCATAACGGGATAAACTTTCGTACCTGCCCTTCCCCCAGCTATGGAATAAGCTCCCCACTTTGGTTCAAAATTCAGTAATTACTTAAGCAGGACGTTGGTTAGATTTAGAGATGCATGGTTCATTTCACTGGAGCTGGAGTCTGGGGTCATGTCTGGCCTTCCTCCCTTGTCATGCCCTGACTTTTGACCAGGGGTGTCTGGTGGGTGGTCTGGCAGGGCTGAGCTTTGGTCCTCTTGAAATTGGCTCTCTCCATCCTTCAGTTGCCAGGGGACACTATGTCTCCAAGGACTTTCCTGCCGAGGACCCAATATCCTAAAGTTCCCAAGGTTTACAACATTACAACAGTTAGATTTTTTTTCCTTTCCACTGTTGCCCTAGGTTTACTCAATTTGGGATTGGCCTTATAAGATAATATAATGTTGTGAAGCTGCTTTGAGACAAAGCTCCATTGTAAAAAAAGTGCTACACCAAGTCAGATTAAGGTAATGGATTTTACCTTTCTAAACTGTCCAAGCTTTTTACATGCATAAAGGAAATCTTACATTACATTATTGTAAAGCAATTTTACCCTTGTTAACATAGAATTTGATTTGTTGTAGCTCATATGAACATACATTATCTCACAAAAGTGAGTTCACCCTTATATTTTTGTAAATAATTTATTATATTGTCTCCAGGTATCAAACCGCATATATGACAATGTATGACAATGTAAAGTAGTCAGTCTACAGCTTGTATAATAGTGTAAATTTTCTGTGCTCTCACAAAAAAGCTCAACACTCAGCCATTAACTTCTAAAAGAGAGTTCACCCCTATGTGAAAATTACCAACTACTCAAACAAAATTTTGTGTATCCACCATTATTTTCCAGCACCACATTAATTCTTGGGCATGGAGTTCACTAAAACTTCACATGTTGCCACTGGAGTCCTTTTCCACTTCTCCATGATGACATCACTGAGCTGATGGATGTTGGAAACCTTGCGTTCCTCCACAGATTCTCAATAGAATTTAGTTATGGATACATGCTTTTCAACGCCAGCATATTTACCCTCAGTTTCTTTAGCAAGGCAGTGGTCGTCTTAGAGGTCTGAATGGGGTTGTTATTATGTTAGAATTCTGCCCTGCGGCTGGTTTCCAAAGGGAGGGGATCATGCTCTGCATGGATCATGCACTACATTTAATACACCTGTTCCCCATTCACACATTTGACTTTGTTCTGGGAACAGAAAATGGCTAAGGCCACTTTCACATAGGGGTATACTCAGTTTTGTTGTCAGCAGTTTAGACATTAACGGCTCTGTATTAG
>JAYJMA010142703.1:0-29421 GCA_036873895.1 Parotocinclus cabessadecuia | reverse complement strand
CCAGGGTGGAGCAGCCTGAGTCCTCACCGTGTCTGCGCGGGTTTACTCCGGGCACTCCGGTTTCCTTCCACGGTCCAAAGACATGCGTGTTAGGTTAACTGGTGTCTCTAAAGTGGCCCTTAGTGTGCGTGTGTGTGCCCTACGATGGATTGGGTTGTTCCTGCCCTTGCGCCCAGAGTTCCCGGGTGGGCACCGGGTGGCCCGTGACCCCGTGTGGATTAAGCCTAAGATAACGGATGAATGGATGGAACATTAAACTGGTCAGATTCAGCTTCATAAAAGGTGTGAAATCTAGAAATGTATCATTAAACGGAACTAAAAACTGCTTGTAAGTCACGCGTCGCCCATTGCAAACGTCATTTTTGCAAGATTTAGTTGAAATATAAAATGATTTCCTTTTTCACACGTCGACGAAATATTATTGCTAAGATTAATAGCTAAAAATGTGCAGTTAAGATCTATTTTTGAGAATGGAGAAGATGAAGAGTTCGCTGTTGTTGCTTTTTTTTTTTTTTAAATAAAAAAAGACTTACTTAAAGCACTTTTCTTACAAACAAACAAACTACGGATCCCATAATGCGTCTCATGACCGCACCATTAATAACTGTAGCGTGATAAAGCGTTCTCCAGAAAAAAAAACCCCGAAATACTTTACGTTCTTTATTTAAAACAGAAAATAACTCTTTTTAAATGATAATGTCATTCTACACGCTCTGACAGAACTCTATCCCCAGGGATCAGGAAGAAAAAACCTTTTCGTTATCAGTTGTGATTCAGAGCAGAGCAAAAGGATGAAGGAAAAGAAAAAAACAGAGATAACTTACCAGCAGGAAATGTCTGACCATTTTCTGTATTATTACTTATTTACAGAGTGCGTGCGTGTGCGGAAAGACGTCAATATAGCGTATTTAGATGCCCCTGAAATGTTTGATTCTCAAAATTAAGCTCAGACATTCGCCTTCCTATAGGTGGTGTTCCAGGTTTGGAGACCAGAATGTTCTCCAAAACTGTACAATAAAACAGACACAACCCTCAGATGCACCTGTCCAGGTCACACGTGACCTTATAACTTAATAGAACACATCCATTAAATAGAACACATTGCATGAAACGAGGTAAACAGCTTTCGATTTTTTTTTTTTTTAGAAAAACATGTACAAAGGTGTAGGCTATCACAATACAAACGCATAACACGAAAGCAGGTGTAGCTTAACTAAAATAAAAATGAATTACATGGCAGAACAAATACAACACCCAATACAATAACATACGGACAAGATGAAATTCAACATTCCTCATTATTTTCCTGCATCCTGTATCCCTGCCGACCGTAGAAAAGAACTGGCGTCGTCCAAGCTGGATAATGCAAAAACGATGTTAAAAAAGGGAACGGGGATGATTAAAAGTGATAAAATCAGTCCCATATACAGCTGTAACGTTAGAAATACGGACGAATAATGACAGTGAATGACAAAAAAAAGCCTCTATTTTAAATCGTGTTAGATCTTCACTTGTGTGCTTGGGATCACTGTCTTACTGGAAGGTCCAGTGATCATCAAGGTTGTAATGTTCTAAAGGCCTGGTATTTCTGAGATTCCATGATGCCGGGGGCACCTTTCGCACTACCAGGCCTACTGCATGTCAATATGGCCAAGCAGTTCCAGTTTGGTTTCATCAGTAGGTCTCCCAAACCCTCAGTAAGCTTTTGGGAACTGAGGACACGAACTGTTGAAGTTGTTCAGTTACTCAACAGTCCGGGGTCTCCGTTGTTGGATTAAACAGGAATGTATAGAGCGGTAATTATCCGTGTTTATTGTAACATACAGGAAACTTCTCCTTCTGACTTCCTGCAGTGAGCCGAGGCTCAGGTCATCTGTTTTTCCCCGACGGTGATGAGAACCGAAATGAGTCAGAACAGTCAAACGGGGTTTATTATGTACTTAACATGCACGTGGGAAATTAAAAAAGCATAAACAAAGATAGGAATCGATTGTGTTTGAATTCTGGGCTGGAGCAAGAAGCGATTTCGTGGAAATGCTTACTCTTATCAGGAATAAAAAGCCTTTGAAGGCAAAACCGTAAAACCGTGAGCACTTACAAAACTCACTGTCCCGGTACACCTGTTTTTTTTTTTAAATTTATTTATTTATTTTTTTAGCTTAAGCTCTGTGAGATGCGTATTTTAAGCTCTGATGGCAACCCTAGAAATTAGGTCCAATATAAAAAAAGTGAAAAATGGTATGTTAATAAAATACGTCTAGCAAGTCCAAAGAAATTCTTTTTTTTGTTGTGCCAGCTAGATTTGATTTATTTATTTATTATATAATTCAGTTCATTATTAACCAGTATTAAAAAAAAATGCAATTTATCCAGAATGTCATAAATTGAACGTTCGTCCATAAATCCTTTATCTTCTGCTTAATCCAGGCCAACCCTGCAACTCTGGGTGCAAGGGCAGGAACAACCCTAGATGGGGTACCAATCCATAATAGGGCACACACACACACACAGTCACACACTAAGGGCCTCTTTAGAGACACCTGTTAACCTAACGCATGTCTTTGGACTGTGGGAGGAAACCGGGGAGGAAATGGGTCCATCCACCCATTATGTTCCGCTTAATCCACACGGGGTGGTCGGGCCAGCCGGTGCCCACCCGGCAACTCTGGGCACAAGGGCACCAACAACCCTAGACGGGGGGAAGCCCGATCCATGGTACTGCACACACACGCAGTCACACACTGAGGGCCACTTTAGAGACGCCAATAAACCCGACACGCATGTCTTTGGACTGGTGTAGTCTTCTGCAGTGGTAGCCCACCTGCGTCAAGGTTCGATATGTAGTTCATTCAGATGTACAGAGTTACTGCTACCAGTGAGTGGAACCAGTCGGATCCCAGCAGATCAGCAAAACATATTCAAAGCCACTTAAATTTTAGCGAACCGTGTCTGCATGCCAGGTGTGCCTAATAAAGTGGCCAGCGGGTGCGCGAAGGATAACAGAGAGTCAGCAGTGAATGTGAACGTTTTATTACGTTTTTTAAATACATCATTGCGTGAAACGACACGGATATTTACAGAAATGTACAAATGACAGCATTTACGCAATTTTACAGTCGCCCCGTCTTTTCTTCGTAACAGAGGTTACGATGCGCAGTTACGATTGCGTGATCAAATGAAACTGGACTCGAAAACTCGAGTTCAAAGTGAATAACAAGAGAAAAACCCAACAGGTCAAAGAGAGAAAAAAAAAATCCTTCAGATCACTTTTTAAGGTCCAACATAAAACAGCAAATACATTCACCATTCGAGCCTCGTTATAAGAAAACACTTACGGAAAATGAAATATTGTAATCGGTTCCAGTCTGACATAATCAACATAACCAGAACCTACTAGAATCTGTTTTGCTGGTTCATGAGAGGCAAATGGCGTACGAGTCTGAAATTAAGAAAACGATGAGAACGGACGGGGTTCTTGAACGTTACAGGACTTTTACACGTGAAGAGACAAATCTCAGTGAAGTGGGGATTGGACCCCTCTCCTCTCCTTATGATCGTAAAACAGAAAAACAGCTAAAAATCAATTCACTGCAGTTGATCCAGCAGCGGTTTGCAGTCGGGCAGGAACTCCAAGCCCTCAACCGCCTCCACCAGAGCCTCCACTCTGTCTGGGGGTAGCACGGCGCCGGCGTTGCTTCGGAACTTTCGACGCAGGCTTTCGTCGCTCAGTGGGTTCCTCCAGTGTCCGTAAAAGGTGTCGCAGTGGCCCAGCAACACGTCACCACTCACCAAAGTGACCTGGACCTCCCCGTACATGCTGTTGAAGTTGGCCGGGTTGTCCTCGGGGTGCACGACTCGGACTCGGGACAGAAGAGCGTGAAGTTCGGGTCTCAGCAGGGCCTCGGGATGGAACGAGCTCACCGTCACCTGGCCGTCGAGCAGAGTGGTGCAGGCGTTAAACTGGAACGAGTGGCGCGCCTCGTGCTCGGAATCCGGGAAGGGTCGGTCGATGTACTTGGACCGCGGCACCTTCAGCAGGATCTCCTGCACTGAACCCGGGGAGATTCTTCCTCCGGAGAGCTTCAGCAGGGCTTTGTGGACCTCGGCGGCAGCGTCGGACACCCAGTGCATGCCCAGATGGGCCGGGAACCTCTTGAACGCCATGTCCTGGGTCTCCAGCAGGAAGCTGTACTCCTCATCCTGGTCGGGGCAAACGAGCTGGCTCGGGTCGTAGTCTTCGTAGAACGCGCTGAAGCCAGCCACCCCCGGCACGGAGTCCAGGACCAGTGGGCTGGCCTTGAGGCCACGAGACGCCAGCAGGGCGGCTTCGAGTCCCAAACGGGAAGCGTTACCAATGTGCAGGGGCTTGGACTGAGTGGCTGCGTTGGCCATTGGGGCCCCTGCTAAGGACGCAGCAACGGCCAAGGCGTGGCTGCACTGAGAAGGGTCGAGAGAGAGCAGACGGGCGCAGGCGGCGGCACTGCACATGGTACCCACAACGCTGGGAGGGTGGAACCTTGGAATAATTGAGAAGGTCGTCAGATAGGATTTGACAGGTAGGACATTGTATTAAACTGTATGAAGTTTGCTCTGATTTATTAGTTATTTATTTTTTATTGTTATACATCATGACTTCTCCTTAACATATCCTGGACTTTTGGCCACACAAACCCGTACGTGTTCAAACGAAATCCAGAAGAGTCAGACGAAGACTTAATCGAGTTATTCTGACTCGCCTAAATCGGACGATTAATTTCCATAATGTGGACTAATTAACATAATGAGGGTGTCGTAACGAGGGCGCCGTTAACCGAGCGCTATTCAGATTGCACAGGTGTATTTTGTTTAAAGAACATTTCGGGGGAAATAACACATTACACGCCATTTCTCCACTCCGAGAGTCCAAACAGGAGTGAAAGGACTCGGTGTAAACACCTGTAAGCAGCTGAATGACCGCCTTGTTCTCCGTTACTGGGTTTCAGGATTATTTTTGGGAGGAACACGAGGCCTGTTTAAAGCGGTGAGGAGAACCGCGTGTGCCCGAGACACAAACCTCACCTTTTAGGAATGTTGCGGGCCTCCTTGGAGAACCTCATCAGGCGTCCTTGGATCTCAATGCTGACGTTGAAGGCCATCAGCAGGTCCAGGCCGCTCGGCTTGTTCTTTTGGTGCATCATGTCACAGATGGCGAGCAGGGCAGGAAGAACCGCCCCGGAGGGATGAGTGGCAGGGTGCCAGGTGTCATCAAAGTCCATGGAATGAGTCTGTGGAAGATAAGAACCGTTCATCACGAGCAGGTCAGTTTATCCACATTTTCTGTCCTCGTCTGAAAATAAATCTCAGGGAGTTCCCACAATGCATCTGGCTTTCAAACAGCAAAGCTAAAAACCCATTGAACAAAGCACACTAAATCCTATTGACGAAAAAAAAAAATCATATTTATCCTGTCCCACAAGGAAACGTTTCTGGGCAGCACCCATGACCTGCCTGTTTGTTTTCCTCAAAATCTGCCCTGAAACACCACTCCCCTCAGAAAACAGGTAGGAACTGTGCAACAGAAAAGAGTCACTTACAGCCACTCCGTTGGCAAAAGCAGCCAAAGTCGGCGAGAGTTTCGTCCCGCTGCGGCCGTAAACAAAGCTGACGTCGTCAGGAGCGTACATGTGCTGGAGAAGAAGATAAGACTGAGTAAACGCTGAGCTCAAAACAGGAAAAGAACAAAGGGGGATTCTGTACAAACCCGGATTGCTTAAACCGGATACTTTTTGGAACGACTGTGTTTACATTTCACCACTTAGGAAACTGACACCCAAAAAAGTAAACATGTCTGATAAGCTGTGAGTTTCATTTCAGCATAAACGGAGCCTGGATTAAAACGATGCTCTCTGAGTCGGCAGACCTTATATATAAGACCAGCTTAGATTTGGGTATTTATTTACGCCACAAGTCGTTTAGAGCGAACAGTATAACATATTTTTATTCCAACAAGAAATCTGGAGGATCTGTTGGATCTGGAAATACATCTCAACATCCTTCAAACCTAGGAAATCTAAGTTCCACACGCTGTGCAGCATTATACCACAATTCTTCTTGTATGCACACATAAACCCATAAAAACATTCAGTGTTTAATCCCTGTTTCACTACCTGTTATTAATATAATGGTGCTTTAAAACCAGGAAACCCCCAAGGAAACCATCTGTAAGACCCAAAACCCTTAAGCCCCTTTAAGCAGAGAAGATAAGCTGCTGAAATGTTTTCATAATCTCAAAGCCTTCAAAAGCTTGAAGAATTCAGACCCTTGGGAGGAACAATGAAGAAGACGCGTTAAAAAGAAATTCCTGTCGAAATCCACTGAGAGTGGAAAGATCAGTGGACTAATAAATTCCGCATAATTTACAACAGGACAGGAATGTCAACCAACAAGCTTGTGATGGTAACTGGAGGTGATTAGCGAGTCCGCTAAATGATTGATTCTTTGAGTTTTTCTTCCCAAACGAGACAAAATCACACCGAGGATAAGGATTACATGTCTGGATTTAAAAAAGGTGAGCGATCAAAACAAACTGATTAGATCTGGGAGGGACTGATCTGAGATCCAAGGTTCTTACCTGGCAGTGCTGGAGGATCATCTCAAAGACTTCAGTGGTGCTTCCCACCAGCCCCACGCCGATGCTGTCCAGCACCATGCGTTTGCTCCTCTGGAGCACGAGGGGCGACAGATGGCTCGGCTGGATGCCCTGGATGAAGCGTCCGAAGCTGCTGGTTACGGTTTCCTCGCGGCTTGGTCGGTCCAACACTGGAACCACGGGGAGCAAAACGGAATGAGAAGATGTTCGGCGCGACTGAACGTCTACGTCTACGTCTGCGTCCGAGTGCAAGTCCTTACCATCGAGCGCTGGCTTGTGGATCCCTCTCGCCGTGTAAAGGGAGGACAGGGGTCGGATGGATCTCTGAACAAAACGGAAATCACATAATCAGACCAAAGGCGAGGAAAAGCTCAAGCACAGGTGGTGCCTTCTGGCCTGGTCAGGTGCCACATACAGACACGACTGGCTGTCACAGGAGCTCCCCGGCACCCTGGACTAGGAAACAGTCAGTCAATCCGGTAATACAGGCTGGATCAGGATGCCATACAAGAGCGGGTATTAAGATCAGGTGCAGATAGCAAGCGAATATAGAGATACAGATCATGAACGAGGGCAAAATGCCAAAAAGGAAAAAAAAAAAAAAAAACATTAAGAGAAACCTCCGGTAATTCCTGCACAGCAACCTTTAAAGTTTGGGAACGTACCTGGACTGCGAGCAGCATGACGTCACGAGGTGGCTCTGCGCTGCGTGTGGCTCTCAGAAGCTCGGTGCTTATCGGAGATGCTCCTGCTGTTCAGGTGAGTCTTCATCCCGCCTTTATATAGCACCAAATAGCCCCCGGTGTGTGCAAAAACAAGCGGGGCTGGAACTTCCAAATCTTTTTTTAGCACTGTGGGTGGGATTTTACCCAAGATCAGACCAGGAATCTCAGAGAAATGTCATAGAGATGAGTGTGATGTCACCAGGGCATGGGCTTGGTAGGTGACACCTTACAACTCCTCCTACCTTATTTAAGCATGTAAACATAACATATTCTTCCACTGGGCATCCTTTAGACCAAAGATCTTCATCAGTTAGGAAACATCTCGTATATTATTGTGTTACGAAGACTATCCTTAGAACGTTTAATATCAGCTTATCATTAGGAAGCTTTTATAGAGAAGGAAAACTGAAGGTTGTGATGTTCTGTAGCCTCTTGGGCTGAACTCTTATATATCCATCTCTTTAAAAACTCGAATCGCTCTTACCTTGTTTTATTGGAATCATTCAGAGTTAAGCTTGAATGAGCCTGATCTTAAGCCTGTAGTGGCAGTGTTACTTTCTGGTTAGCGTAAGGAAATTGAAGCAGGGTGACTTTCTGCCTCTGTGTGGCGCTAAAGTTCAAACTCAGCTGTGTCAGGGCTGGGAATGAGAAAGCAGGTTCAAGAACGGTGTGCTAGTGTGTTAAAAAACAAAAAGAAGATCCCGTAGAGCAGAGCTTAAATCATTTACTAGCTATCTTTTACACACCTCCTTATCTAATCCTAATATAAATCAGGCAGTATAACCAATTTAAAGCATATTTTCAAAGGAAAGGTATTAAAAAAGTATGTAAAAATGTAAAAAAAAAAAAAAGTGCATGCAAATACGCATAGGAAAAATAAGACATAAAAGAGGAGTAAATGATCCAATAAACATATTAAATCTGAGCATAAATTAAGTTTATATAATAAGAATAATTAAAATATAATAATGTAATAATTTAGCTTATTCTCAAATATGAAGTATAAAAATGTATAGAATATATCATTATAATATAAGTAATATACGTATAAATCACGTGAAAGTAAAAGGATTTCACTGTAGTAACAAACAGCAAGGATGTAGTAGATTAAATTAAATCTAAGGAAAAAAATCACCAAAAATGAACTGTGAAATGTGATGAAAAAAGACTTTATTGTTAAATATAAGCATAAATGTTGTAAAATAAGTAGTGTAATCTGTTTGAAAAAAAATGTTTAGACAAAATGTATAAATAAAGTATAAAAAATGTTGGTAAAAGTTAAATCTGCTTATAAATTAAGACAAATAATTTAGTCAGCTTACTATCAAATGCAAAGTATAAAAATGTCAACAATATATACATATAATACATATAATGTAAGTCTAAACCGTGGAAAAACAAAAGGATTTCACTGTGTTAACAAATAGAACGTATTCAGTATTATATTACCAAAATATGAGAATATTAGATTAAATCTTAAACCGTGAAACGTGAAAAAACCTTGCTGTTAAATATAAGCGTAAATGTGGTAAAAGTAAATAATGTAATCTGTTTGCTATCGAATGTAAAGTCTAATGAAGTTTTACAAATATAAATAAAGTATTAAAAATAGCGGTATAAATGAAATCCGAGCATAAAAATCAGGCAGAATGAATTATTTATTCACCTTATTATCAAATAAATGTATGAGTCATGTAGAACAAACACTTTTTTACCTTATAGATCAGATGAAATATGAGTATAGTAAACATTTTCTCTCATTAGATAAGAAAATAGTAAAGTAAACCTTTGTTTTTTTTTTTTTTTTTACAGTTTTTAGTGCTAAATGGATTCGAGGTTTAACTGGTTTCTGTGATTTGTTTAAGTCGGTATTATTCTATTTAATGTTTCCGTGTCCCCATGCCTTTATTTGTGCAGAATGGCATCCGCGGCTGGTTTCCCTGCAAGTTTTTACAGTGAACCTGGCGTCCTGGGCTTCCTGGCGAACGGCATCAGCGCTTTCCTGGTGCTTCTGCAGAACTTCCACGGGGCCAGAACAGGAGTTTCGGCATTTGGCGTCGAGAACATCCTGGCAGGTACCGAACGTTTTAACATTCAGAATCTACTGAACGTGGTAAAACAATGAATCCTGGAAGGTCTGAGTCGTCCAGGGATGGGTGCCGGAGTCGCCACTAGGGCTGTACCGATCCGCACAATCCTAATATTACAGAACATAAATCTTTTAATGGTCAAACGACCAAGAAGCTAAGAACGAGAAAATGTATTCCTCAAATCTGTGTTATTTTATGCCAAGATAAAACCATGATAACTGGAGGCTCTTTTGGAGTTTCCACTCCCTGTTTCACGATCCACTTTTAAGAGGTTGTTGCTTTGAAAGAACAGATTATGTTGCCAGAAAGAAACGATCTGTAGATCTAAAGCAATGTCCACAGACCGGGAGAAAAAGCGTCCAAAAACGGTCAGCAAACAAGAAAGCAAGAACCAGAAGATGATCTAATTGCATGCAGGCTTTGTGTTTAGAAGATGTGTTAAAATGGATGGAAGAAGTTACGTTTAATATTAACCTCAGACAGAGAGTTTAAACACGGTCTTTGACCTGCCCACCTTGTTTAAGGTCGAGTCCGGGACGCTTATGATTAAAGAAATTAGTTACAAACAACGCCTTCAGCTTATTTTGTGGGTTCTTTAGGTGTCCACCTCATCCTGATTGGAGGAGTTTGTCAGCTCATCGCTGGCCTGCTGTCCTTCCGTAAATACGATCACCTGAGTGGCACGTCCTTCATCGGTTATGCAGCTCTTTGGGCAAGTTATGGTGCCACCAGGATTTTCTTAGGAGCAAACCAGCATTACCCAAATACTACTGCTAACATCTCCACCGTGGCCAACGCCACGACCGAGACGACCGTCCCGGCATTCCTTGGGGAGTCTGCCATCGCTGGGCTGGTGCCCTACATCGTGCTGTCCTTGCTGTTGGCATTCTGTTCTGCCACAGTGAACTACATCATGACGTTTGTGTTCGGGTCCATCACGCTGACGTTGGTGTTTGAAGCGGTGGGCCTGGTAGCTGGATGGGCTCTGGTGGTGTCAGGGGTGCTGGAGCTTCTCATTCTGATCTTTGCCATTTACGGCTCGGCGGCGCTCCTGATCAAAGGTGTGGCCCAACGCTACGTCCTCAAGGGCTTCGGGAATGCTCTCTTTAACGTGTTGCTCCTCGGAACCACAAACGGCAGCAGCTCCAAGAGCATCGGCCAGGAGAAGAAAAAGAACACAAAATACGCCGAACCCATGGCGCTGGGGTTCTTCTGTGATACGGTCTCGCCGTTCATATTCGCTTTCTACGCTTTTGGCTACTTCCCGTCAGTCACCGTGGCAGCAATCTGGATCTCCATCAATTCCGCCGCCCAGCTTCTCTCCAGTTACTACGCTTACCTGCGCCAGGACGGCTACCATGCCACCAAGTTTGCCCTGCACTGCACCTACTGGCTGGTGAAGACCTGGGAAGAGTACGTCATATCCGTGTCAACCGGGAGGCAGGAAGCAGCCAGCGCCAGGCTGGCCATGGTGGGGGACTGGTTCTTCCTGGCAGTGGCTCTGATCTTCTGTCTCGCCAGTTTAAACATGGACACGCTAGAGCTGGTCCACAACGCCTTCTTTGTCCTGCTGACCATCTCCACCATCTCCCAGATCCCCCTCAATGGGTACTACATCTTTTTCGGCGTGGCCTGCTCCCTCTTCACGGCTCTCTCGCTGTACGGCACCTTCGCCCGTCTCATTAACACCATCGCTGAGAAATCTCTTATCCCGGTTGGCCCTCAGCCGATCTCGACCGAGCGGCTCCAGAGCAGCCTTAGTTGCCTGAAGAGGAAGGCTCAGGAGGTGGAGCAAACATCTGGAAGTTGTGGATCACAGCTGCCCGATGCTCTGTTTTACCTCACCAACGGACTGGCGGCTCTCTCGGCCATCCACAACAGCCAGACCCAGCAGAGCTTCCTGGACCTGACAGTCCCCTGGGTGCTGATCCCAGGAGCCATCATCCAGGGCTACGTGAGCCGACTGCAGGTTCAAGGAGGGAAGAGGTTCGGATCGGTTATCCCGTCCTTCTACGTTTTCATCTGGGCCACCTGGACCTGGTTAAGGTTTGCAGGTACGTTCATGAAGCCCATCTTAATTCAACCTTTGAACATCATTGGACTGTCTGGTCGTCTGGAGTTCCGTACGTCATTCAGAGAACCTACTGGGCGCCCAGTGAAGATTTCCTTTAAACGATCTCGTTCTTTTACAGGTCACCGTCTCCAGTTTTCGTCCGCAAACGGCTTCACGGCAGGAGCAATAGCGTTCCTCATCATCAACGCTTTCTTGATATTAGTGGGTGAGTACGAGCCGAACAACGATAGCCTCTGACAAGCCTCCAAGAATCGCAGTTTGAATTCCAACCTGTGTTTTTTTTGTTTTTTTTTGCAAATCACAGCTGCTTATGGTGACCTAGTTCTTTTGGCTTTGACCCTAATCATGGAGGTCAACGTTGTGTGCTTGCTCCTCTCCACTCTCGCTCGCTTGCCTTATCAGCTGGAAGGTAACGCTTTTACACCCTGAGTTTAATCTCCCGTATTTAATCTAAAATGCCTGACTATCTGAGGTCATTCTTTCAGTTGCCATGCTTTCAATATTCGCCATCATCTGCTTGTACGGGACCTTCGCGTCCCTGCTTAACTACATCTTCTCCAAGACCCTCATTCCCATTGGTCCAGCGCTCATACAGGTATTTGATCATTTCAAACAGCCTCACAGAAACATCTCAATACTGTACATCATGATCCACTCACACGTTTTCCTGTCTTTCTTCTTTCAAGAATGAGAAAAAGAATGCAGCTGCCGTTCCGGCTCCGTGCCCGGTTCCCTCCTCTCGCGTGACCAGCGGTTTGTTACAGATTGCCAACTTGCTCGAGAAAGGCGGGGTTTGTGGCATTCCCACAGACACCGTTTACGCTCTGGCTGCTTCCTGCAAAAACCCTGCTGCCATAGAAAAGATCTACAACATCAAAGTGAGTTTGAAATGGGAAAATCTTTCACATGGTTTGTTCAGAGTAAGATTTACAGGAATAGGAACGAAGAATCCTGACGTGAAACTGACTGAACCAGAGAAGGAAGGGGGCGCTATTGTCCTCTAGAGTGATCTGAGTGAGGAAGGGTATGAGGACTGGCTTAATTGGTGTTAATTAAAAGCTTTAAGTTTTAGTTTGATTATACCAAATCCTTCTGTTTTACTATATAGCTTTAGCAGCCATACATTGGATTGCAATGCCATTTAAAATTACCCATGCAAACCCAGATGTGGCCAAAAGTATTGAGACACAAACCAGCATGGGGCCAAAAGTATTAGGACACAAACCCACGTGTATTTACAATGCATTTTTTTTTTTGCTGTCTGCATGGGAAGATTAGGTATCGGTCGCTATAACAGGTCAGTTTTTGCTCCTCAGGAACGTCCTGCAGAGAAACCCATCTGTATCTGCATCTCCAGCGTGGAGCAGCTGGTGCCAACCAAACCCCCCTTCAGTCCTTTGCTCTGGGAGTTCATGAGAAACGTTTACCCAGGAGGCATCAGCTGCATCGTCCCGAAGGGGGAGTGGCTTCTGAAATTAGGTAACAAAGCAAATCTGAAGGATCTTCTGGATGAAGCTGACATTTTGTTGTAAAGGTAAACTGAATCCATTTTTTTTTCTTGTGAAGGTGTCGGGGCTGCGTACGATCGCGTGGGAACCAAGGACACCATCATGATCCGGGTTCCGGATCACACGGTCACGGCTCACCTGTGCAACATGACGGGTCCTCTGGCCATCACATCCGCCAACCCGAGTGGAGAATCGGACAGCACCCACCACGACATGGTTATAAGGTGCCCTTTAAGATCCTCCTGCCATCTTATGAGAACGACAAAACTCACAGGAAAACCAAACACATTCATACAGAAGCTCTTGTTGTTCCTCGACAGTCGCCTGGGACACAAGCTGCAGGGCGTCCTGTGTGACGGAGAGTCCAACGAACTGGTCGGGTCCACGGTGGTCAACTGCATGAAAATCGATGAAGGTAAACGATAACGAGAACTAAAAATAAACAGCAAAGCCTTAACTGTTGTGTCACCGGTCCTAAAGGAAGCGATTTTTTTTTTCTTTTTGCAGGAACCCTACATTTTGTGCGTGAAGGCTGCGTCCCTGTGGCCAAGGTGCAGCAGATTTTCGAGAGGGTGAAGAGCGACATGCTGTAAAAAGGACAAAACTCAAACTTGAATCATACAGTGTTTTGTTTCAGTAAAGGAATTACACTGATGTTCATAAAGATATAATGATCTATTTATTGTGGGTCTCCGTTCTGTTTGTGACCGTGATCCTGTAAAATAATTCTGTGTTACATTCTATTTATATTCCCTGTTCACCTGTACGTAGGTTTAACAATAACATTTTGAGCTCTCTATGCCAATCCACACACCGCCAAAAGTATTGGGACACAAACCAAAACAACGTTTTTAGGTCTGTGCTTTCTCCTTCAGATAATTAATCGCCATCTTCTGAGCATCCGAAAGAATCCTGCTCAGGTTCTTATTATGAAAGATTATTTATTAGAGATGAAGTAAGATTTCTGTACTGAGCTTTCTGTGAATGAAGGATCGTGTATTATGTTGTTTTTGTTATCTGTAATAGACTTGCTGTTTGGATAAGTCGCATTTACAATCTGTGCTTTATTGATACTGTTGTGATTTACAACAATCTTGTCTTATTTGTGACTTCTAATAAATCATTGGAATCGGTGCAAAAAAACTCTCTCCTGTACTGTTTTAAATCCACAAAATAAACCACAAGGACGTGCGTCCTGCATTTTATCCTCATTTAACCTGATCCAGATGCAGCGCTAGTTTAGATTTCTGCTTAATTAGCTCTAAATCAGGACCAGAATCTTTTAAACAATTACTAACACTGACCTGTCCTCACAGACTGGCTCGTACTATTTTTAAATCATCCCTTAACTTTGCTTACGTGCCTTATCCTTTAAATGCGCCGTAATTAAACCTGATTAAAAAATCCAGTCTTGACCCTGGTGTTCTGCCTGATTATAGATCTCAAATCTACTGTCCCTCTCCATAATGTTAGAAAAAGCTGCCTATCAGAAGCTCTGTGGTTCCCTCCAAGGCACCGGCATTTATGAAACATGTCAGTCAGGATTCAGACCCTATCCTAGTACGGAAACAGCATTAATTAGATAACGGACGTGTGTATTTTCTTGTTCTGTTAGATTTAAGTGCAGCATTTGACACTATAGATCATGAAATCTTGCTGAATAGGCTGAAGGTATTAAGGGACTGGTACTTTCCTGGTTTAAATCCTATCTGGACCACCGGTACAAGTTTGTTTATCTAAATAATCAACGCTCTAAGCTCTCAAAAGTAAAGTACGGTGTCCCTCAGGGGTCGGTGCTTGGCCCACTGTTATTCTCCCTGTACGTGCTGGCTTTAGGCTCAATTATTCGTTAGCATGGTGTTAGTTTATACTGCTATGCAGATGATACACAGCTGTACATATCGGCTGATCCAAATGACGGCCTTACAATCAGTAAAATAGAAAATTGTGTTAATGAAGTACAGAATTGGATTTTACTTAACTCAGATAAAACTGAGGATTTATTAGTCAGACCCAAGACTGAGAGACTCTTTTACGTTTTGATTCAGATCTCTGCCTGGACGTACACATGAACAACATCACACGAATTGCTTTCTTTCAGTCAAACGTACAAATATCCTTTCCTTTGTAGATGCTGAGAAACCGGTTCTAAAACTGAGGGGGCTTCTGAAATTGAGCCCAAAGACCCGATACCATATAGCTATACATAATACACTGCATTTTACTTTATTTCATAATAAAGCGAGATCATGGGAAAAACAGATGAAAAGCCAGAGCAAGTTGTTTCGATAATGCCAATGAACCGCAAACTCAACGAACACAGAATGTTTATTTGCCAACTCTCTTTGAGAACTTGGTCGACTTGCAAGGAAACCGGACCTCGGCTCTGTCAGACTGCTCTGGAATGCCAAAAGTCAGCCTGGGCTTATTGTCCAACATCGGAAACCCCACAGTCACGTACCAAAACGCATTGGAACGCCCTCTTAGAAAAACAAAGGAAATTGCAGCAGCAAACTTTGGCCTATACAGTGTGTGTAGGTCTTTACTGAACACTTAACTGGGTGTGGCTCCAGAAAAGCCAGAACTTTAAGGTAGTGAATGTAATTAGGCTAATTTCACAGAAACCACATACAGATTGTATCCTGGTGGAGTAAAACCTGAGTCTAATCAGCAGGACACGCAGAAACACGCACGTAAGCACGCACAACGCACGCACGCACGCAAGCACACCTACTCTACTCTCGTACTAATCCATTCCCTGGTCCCAAATGATTTTATGTATTTTTGGACATGATTCATGACTATGATCAATGAAGAAGCAAAGGAATGTAACCCAATAATAATAATAGTAATAATAATTATGAATAAAGACATGAAAGTGAAACTTTATAGTCTACATAATGAGAGCTTATGACTGGGACAGTGGCGAAACTGAGGGAGTTTCTGAAATTGCACTGATACAATTTACAAATACATAATATAGTAATATAACAGAATATAATTATGGTGATTGCCACATCCTAGTTGTTCATTGCCATCACCTATTGGACTCCATTATCACCATCATGCTTTTTTCATGACGCCCATGTTCAATGTCGGAATTTTAGTTCGAATTTAAGGGCGAAAAAACCTCTCATCTGCACTGTTTTAAATCCACGGTGGTCAAAATAAATCCGAATTAAACGCGTTCCGCATTTTACCCTACGTTTAAAAAAAAAAAACAAAAAAAACCCCAAAACGAAGTCCTGAGCAGAACTGGCAGGAGCACATCGGCTCTTTACTTTATTAAACGTCAAAGTAAAAGTGTGATTTCTGTATTTCACTCATGTAGAAGTGTAAAAGTAAATGTACCTAAAGTAAAAAAAAGTAAGAGTGTTATTTTAAAAAGCCTTTTAAAGCAGGACGTCTTTTATTGAGGGCGGGAGACACAAATCTGAGGCTGCATAACGGTTTGTTTTACAAACTACACGATCCATCTGCGAAAAATCATACAAATGAAATCATCTTTAGCTAAAACACCACAGCAAAACGTATTAAAAAATATAACCCCCCTCCGAAAAAGGTTCCACTGTAAATCACAATCACAGCTGCACACACGAGCTCGATTGAATCCGGTTTTATTTTATTTCAGGTCATCAGCATAAAAAAAAAATCACTGTTAAATAAAAAAAACCCACAAACAATCCCCTAAATAAGACAGAGTGCATCCGAACTGTAAGGAAAACAAACCTGTGGCTCGGAGTAATGAAACAGTAATTCATCTGATCCCCTTTTACCAAATAAAAAATATTTGGCTGATTTACGTGCGCCAACTGTTAAGTGCAGCAGAGGAGTGACAACTGTACGAGCAGGAGAGCACCAAATCCTAAACTAAACTAACTGAACTCCTGCTTTGCCTTAAATGTTTGACTTACAGACTATTTGCCCTTGCACACTGTACAGACAAAAGTTTGCGGACACCCATTCTAATGAACGAGCTCCGGTTTTTCAGCATCGCTCTCTAGGAATACAATAATATAAAGCGTGCTTTTCCGGATTCTTCGCAGGCCGACAGTTATTGGTTCACACATCCAACAGGTTTCTGCCCTGCTGTCTTGAAAAATGCGTGCGGAATGTTTATTTGCCAACTCTCTTTGAGAACTTGATCGACTTGCACATAAACTTGACCTGGGCTCCATCAGACACCCCGAAACTGCTCTGGAATGCCAAGGACAGCCTGGGCTTATTGTCCAGCATCAGAAGCCCCACGGTCACGTTCCGAAATGCATTGTAAAGCCCTCTTAGAAGAACAAAGGCCATTGCAGCAGCAAAGGTTCCAGAGACTTTGGCCTATACAGTGTATGTAGGTCTTTACTGACCACGTAACTGGGTGTGGCTGCAGAAAAGCCAGAACTTTAAGGTAGTGAATTTAATTAGGCTAATTTAAAAGAAACCGCATACAGATTTGTATGCTTGTGGAGTAAAACGTGAGTCTAATCAGCAAGATCCCACACACACATACACGGAGGGTGTCGAGCATCCAAACGTACACCCAAACACACCCGGTTTCATCATCACACAAACACAATCACTATCTTTGTGAGGACTTTCCAATGACATAATAATTGCTGTGGGTAATTAATGGCAAACCTGCATACAGACCTGAATTTCTACCCCATCTTAGGGCGTTGAATCTAATATCAATGAAACGTATCTATGTAGGAAAGGAATATGGCACAAACATAACGTCTTAAGTGCGCAACATAAAATGAACACAGCCCCCCCACCGCCACCTCGGAAATGGTATGATCCGTAATCTTTCCTTCCAAATTTGTTTTTGGGTTTGAAAGGTGCTGAAATGCCGATCCTAACCCTAGAAACAAATCTATCTTCAACTTCCCTAATTCTTGTTTTATAAACGTCCCTCTTTGCTTAATTCACAAATAAATAAACTCGTCTTCGTTATACCAGTCTGAAATGTAATCCGGATGTTTCTGCGTTTGGTGATAAGCGTGCCGTGGCCCAGGTGATTGTAAAATAAAGCCTTATCTACGTTTGTTCATTTGTTATCCGGCTTTAATAATTACGAACTTCTGCCGTATTGTTAGCTGTTAATGTCCAGATCCGTTTCCTGAAGCATCCCTTGTTTGTGTAAAAACGTTCGGCATTTGTTTTATTCTTCATCATTATTTATTTGTTCTTTCTTCACAGCCTAAAGCATTTGAGGTTCTTTTGGCTCATTCTGCTTTTTGGATAAAAAAAAAAAGGTAATGAACTTCAACATAAAAGAAGAAGTGGAAGAGGAAAAAAAAGAAGAGGACCAGCAAAACGATCCTCACTTGTCAGAATTGACAGGTTTTCCTATCATTGTCGGGACATTTGAGCTTTATAAGCATAGAATAGAATGTACACACACACACACACACAATATTTTGTGCTTCTGAAACATATTATTATTGTTAATCGTAATTTATTGACGTTGTAACACCAGTTATTCCTGATCCGGGTCGCTGGGGTGCACGCAGACCTACGGGCAGGATGCCAGTCCATAATGGGATGCCAGTAGGGTTTGTTTTGAAGCACCAGGGAATGAAGGCCCACCAGGCTAGTGTATTAAAGAGTAGTGATTAGGAGACTGTTGGAGGTAATCCGATGGAATGCAGACGCTGGTGATTATGGAGTGTTGCCAGATAAACCCA
Organism: Parotocinclus cabessadecuia; assembly: GCA_036873895.1. Classification (NCBI taxonomy): domain Eukaryota; kingdom Metazoa; phylum Chordata; class Actinopteri; order Siluriformes; family Loricariidae; genus Parotocinclus; species Parotocinclus cabessadecuia. The sequence goes on along the minus strand of JAYJMA010142703.1, from coordinate 10,718 downwards.
TGGACTTTCTGTGGCCGGGGAAACTTCTGGACTTTAAAACGATGCCAGGATGTTCTTAACTCACCTCTGGCATGACCTGGAGGAAGTGCACCGGCTCTAGATGCTGATTCTGTGCTAAAATTCCCTTTCCCAGCATCAAAGTCAGGTGGTTTCCAGGCACTGAAAGGCCAGTTTCACCCTTCAGCTTCACCAGGGGTTTGATTGATTCTCGTGCAGATCTGCTCCTCAGGTTAGAGCCAGGTATGTTCCAGATCTGCTCCTGACTGGCGCCCCTACAGTACAGTGTGAGACCGGGTATTAGCCTTTTCTTTATTCATATATGTCCTATGTTTATGGTACGCTACGTCCTGATCTGCATTTAAAAGCCCAATATTTCCACAATTAAAAACAAATCGACATACAAAGAGAGTTTCCCGGAAAGACAGGTTTTCTGTTATAGGACAGAACCTAAGGGTGTCCGCAGGTGAAATATTTGCCCTCTGGTGATTTGTGACTCACAGTTCCATATTTTATGATGTCATTATTGCATTGCAGCATGCATGCCCACGAATCACGGCTTTAATATAGAAACTAGACGCTGATTACTGTTTTGGGATTTTCAGGCTGTTAATCCTGGCTTAAGTCCGCGTTTTTTCACACATCGTCAGGTTTTAACTCCTGATCAGTTAATCATTAGCGACAGATACACACTCGTCCACAAAAAACGGATTTAAAGCTTGATTCTCAGCACTGGGTGTAAAACAAAATATGTGTAAGTTAAGCTTTCATGTCAGATGCTCAGCACGTTGAGATAAACAATTGGATGTTTAAATGATTATCAGACCTAAAGCTCAAACTTTTCATCTCTCACGTTCCCCACAAAGGAGACTGAATTGAAGATTTTTGTGCAGAAACTCAAAATCGTTTTTTAAAATTAAACATAGATACGTATAATGCTTCTTACATATTTATTCCATTGCAGTACCAACCTGAAATATTTGCTGTTTTATTCTGTTTGACTTCAGTTCCGATTTATTTACGTGACGCTTTTTGGCATTGAGCCCTTTTGTGCTTGTTAATAAACACCAATTCTTGCATTTCAGTCCTGCAACGCATTCCAGAAAATGCCGGCTAGCAATGAGAGAAAACTAAATAATGATGTCACTTCAAACAGGGGGGGGTTATCATCGTGTCTTTAAGGAACAAAGGTGGGCAGAGGATCTCTCGCTGATCGACAGCCGTGTACGAAAATGACTGAAATCAGTCCGAACTTCTGATTTGTTTTGTTATAACGTATGGAGGTCGGCCTTAAGGCGGTTTATGTTGCTCTAAAATCTCGGTGTACTTTTCTGAAACACAACAGGAACCTCTGCCCTAACAGCCCAGGTGTTAAGACGGTGCAGTGCTGGTCGGGGCGTGGGCTGGAGAGGTAAGGTTCAGAGATACTTTAAAAGCACAATTTCTTGTAAGCTATGAGGAAACGAGAAAGAAATTTAGAGAATGCCTGCTTGCTTTATCACCAGCCAAACCCATTCGGTAATGGGAAAACGGACGGGCTCCTCTGTTTGCACAATCCTGTGATGGAGAGACCTTTTCTATTTGCATAACATCTTATGCCCCAGCCAACAAAGGAAAACTTTTCCTGCTCGAAAAATCACAGACTGCGATCAATATTTAACTCACATTAAACGTAACGTTTCATCTGCGAGAACGTATCAGAACCTAACTGTGATTTATTGTTTGATTTCATTGATATACACTGTGCAAAAACATTGACTGATCGCTTTATAATCCTCTTTTCCACTCAGGTTTAATGGAAATGGGTTGCATTTTCTCCTTGTGTTCTAATAAAGAGACTGAGAAATGATTGTATATGGGCAATCTGTTTAATCTAATGGTGGTCTGAGACATTTGCACAGTACTGTAGTTCCGTAAATACATTTCTTATGACCATCACATAATCATTAGATATTAAAGGTAAATGAAATACCCCTTAGTTCTGAGAAACACCAGCTTTTTAAAAAAAAATAAAAAATAAGGACTGCCGACCCAGACTACGTGAACTTTGAAATTTGGAAACCATAGATACACAGATTTAAGGACAGAATGACACCCTGGAAGACACGAGTCACTAACCCTGAAATGATCGTCTATATTTTTATTTGGGGTTTCAACTCTAAGAAAGGAATGAAGGACAAACGTTACGGGAAGGTCTTGGGTGGATTGGGGCCTTTAATTTTCGTGTAATAGCTAATAAAAAGTCAAATCGTTTGAAGTTTTACATTGTTTGTTCATCCTGTCCAGCCCAAAACGCAGCCTCTGCAGAGAAAAACACCGCATCGGATGTTTTATTGCTCCAGTTTCCAGGTCGAATTAAAATACTGAATTGAAATTGGATTTCTTTAATAGGATGAGTCATAATCGTGATGATCTTCTGATGATCCAGGGTACCCCATGAGTTCTGTGGAATATTGCGTATCTTGTGTGTTCACAGAGTATTTTTTTAAGCATTTTTTTGTAACTGACCATAAAGGAAGTGAAATCCATCCGATATGTTTTAACTTCACATACAAACAGGAACAAAACAAAGAAGGAAATGCAGCCCAAAAGTCTCCGTTTCCAGGAAAATGAAACTTAACCATCGTCACACCAAACTGGTAGCGTATCAACTTTTTACTTTACGTAATAGCAAAGCGACAATAACCCATGTAATTAATCTAGACTTAACGTCCGAAAGCGTTACTACCTCCTAAAGAAAAGGGCGGGGGGTTATTCCATAGCTGGCGGGCGACGCAAGAGAACGCCCTTCCCACTGTTGTGATTTTTGTTTTTTTGGGAACTTCTAGGAACTCCTACAGAGACTGAAAAATAGAACGGAAAACAAGAAGGTACAAACACAGGGAGGACATGCAGACTCCAGACAGAAAGGACCCAGGCTGCTCCGCCCTGGGATTGAACCCGGGACTTTCTTGCTGTGAGGTGGCGGTGCCGCCCCGCCGAGCCCCTGTGCCACTCAAAGTGCAAAAACGTTTGCATTCCTGAAGAATATAATTTATTTTTTATATTTATGGCATTTAACCAGACGCCCTTATCCAGAGCGACTTACAACTCATACAGTCTTACAATCCGAGCCAAAGGCCTTGCTCAGGGACCCAACTGTGGCAGGGGTGGGATTTGAACCCTGGACCTTCTGGACCACTAGTCCACACTCCCAGATTTATTGATTAACTCACCAAAAAGTCCAAACAGGCCGTTAGAATGCTTTTTATATAGAGTTGCTCCTGCTAGGATCAAATGCGTTATGGATAAAAAAAGCTTGCACCGTCATATAATAAACACAGCGACTTGAAACCAGGACCTTGTGGTCGATGGTCCAGAACATCTTTTGTTTGTAATCATAATATTGGTTTCCACTGACACATAGTTATGGATAAGCTCATCAGAAAACTAAAAGGCGTCCTTATCACTAGCAAGGCTTTTGCAAGGCAACTACGATAAATCCGAGGTATTATTAGCTGGACAAAGATGGGTGAGACTGGTTGTCTAAATCTTTCTTAAACCTCTGTGACTCTCAGTCACACCCAGTCCTCAAACGCAGACGTCAAACGGGATTCAGACCTCTCTATTCACACATTAAAAACACACATTAAAAACTTTACTACACTTGCTTTCCTCCGATGAGTAATGTTGCCTAATGCAGCAGCATGTGCACCTGATTATCTGTTAGAGTTGTTAGGCTTTCATCGCCAGAAAAAGGGACCCTGATAGAAATATCGGAACTCAGATATGCAGATATGTAAACGATGACGGGTGTGGTCTGATTAGACGCTGGGGACACAAAAGGAGCCACAAGAGGAGCGTAAGAGGCTGCTTTTGGGTGGTGTACCTCTTGGTGAGAGATCGTTGCCTCCTCTGAAGCGCTCGGGGACATTTTGCGTAGCTGACAGACTTTGAGAGGGAAAATCATTGGACTGAGATGAGCGGGAGGGACGTTTTGAGGAATTGCCTCCTTTTGGGCCTTTTTCACCTACTTGTTAGGAGGAGGGAAAACACAAACAGTAAACGGGCTCTGGACGGCCCAGTCAGATCCCCAATAGACAATGTCGTTTAATCGGTCTGTAGTGATTACTCCAGGTTCTGTTCGGGATCAGATGATGGTCGGGTTCGAGTACAGAGGCCTCGTGGTGAGATTCAATCCTTCCTTAAATTCAGTACACTGGCCCAACCGCATATGACCCCTAGTAGTGATACGAGGGACACTAATAGCTCGGCGGAATGCGCAGGTCATCCCGTGGACACGTATTGCAGGGCTTATAACTGGCATTTTTGAGCAGGATAATGCAGGTTCGCCTCTTTAGACTGAGGTGTGCACTTAGTTTACTTTGCAGCTGACCAGTTAGGTCATTTGGAAGATTGTCTGTTTGGTTTGATGATTTTCAAGTTCTGATTATGTCTTAGGAAATTCCAGTGGTTTGGAAATCAAACGGTTTTAGTGTTTTTTTTTTGTTTCGACACGAACAAGCGAAAAGATGGTTGGTTTTATTTGACTTCCTTTTATGTCGCTTCCTCGTTGATCTGAAGCATCTAATAAAAAGCCAAATGCTTAAAAGTGCCTTTTTATATTGTTTGTTCTGAGCAGTATACTTCATCCTGTCCAGCACCAAACTCAGCCAGTCCGGAGAAAAAAAGCGATACGGTTACACTTTTATTAATAATTTTATTGTTCCGGTTTCCCAGTAAAACTCAACTCAAAACTGAATGCGAATGCAAGGTAATTTCTTTACTAGGATTGGCAAAAGTCCTGAGTCACAGTAGCGAGGAACATGTAAATAGGTAAGATGGCTTGTCCTTGTTCCGTTTAATAGAATTTTTGGTAACTGACTGTCAAGGAAGTAAAACTCAAATTCAAAAGGCATGAATCCATTCAAATGTTCCTTCACCTGAACTGTTGTTTTTATCAACCAGCAGGAACAAAAAAAAACTAAGAATAAACATTTCACATTTACATAACAGTGGAACGTAAATGTCATCGAACCAAACTGCTAGGCTAAAAAGAGAGTCTTGACGTCTACAGAAAGGTTCTCACTTGGACTTGGTCACCATATCGATCTACTCCAATCGATTTTACGTACCAAAACAGCACATTAAACTCACAAGAGCTGCACATGTCAGTCTAAAGAGACTAAACAAAAGCCTGCGTGAATAAATATGCTCTGAATCTACACTTAAAGCCCGGGAGTGGGACTGAAACCTAAATAAAAGTAGGGGTCGTTGTTGTTCCATAGCTGGGGAGCCATGTGAGGTCACAAGGTTCCCTCTGCTGGAACTAAAAGGAGCCCTGCAACTTGGGAAGACTGTACGGGTTCACTCAGACCCTGTAGGACCAGACCGTGTAGAGCCTTTCATGTTCAATGTAATAAACAAATAGTTCACTCGTGCTGCATGCTGAACTAGCAGGGGTGTGGTTCCTATTAAACTATGCGCATTAAAGTTTCTAATGTGTGCATCAAAGGAGGTGTCTGAGTCATGTGCAACGCCTGAATCTTTTTATGGGTGTTAGTGGGTGGTCACAGGGGTTTAGCATAGATTTAGACTTTAGATCAGTCTCACCCTTTCCTTATGTCCAGCTAATAATACCTCACATGCATCAGCGTTACATAAAACAAGCTTTAATGACATTGAAACAAGTCCTTCCCGTACAAAATTCTCGTTCTTACTCAAGGAAAAGACGCCACTTGGGTTTGACAAACTAATACCATGGTTACAAATACCTGATGGACTGGACCATAGGGCAGAAGGTCCAGGGTTCAAGTCATATCTTCACCAAGCATGGGTTTGATCATTTTTACCCCTAATGCATTTGATCCTAGCAGGAGCAACTCGAGCATTTTAATGGGTGGGCAGCATTTTATAAATAAACACAGCTAAAACAGGGGCAATATTAGTTTTGTTTGGCTTAAGACTAATGCAGAAGACAGATCTTATTATTTGTAGGCTCGTATGTAGACGGCGACCATGGTGACCAATGAACTTCATTGAACCTTTGCTCATTTTCAAAGTAGCTTTCCCCTTTAGCACCCAAACGCAATTGAATAGCCTTCCTGTCGATGTTCCTGAATCAGAACGTTTCTGGTTTATAGGCTCAAAACGTACTGATTTAGTATGTTTAAGTATATTGCTCTTAGTTCCTCTTTTATATACAGATGCATATGGGCACATTTATTTATTGTTCTATATTTACGACTTTATGAAGATTAGAAGATGGAAGTTATTGTGTATTTTGGATGGTTTTATTATGTGCTGCTTGCTCTTTGATATCATATAATCAACACAGCCTCAGCAAAAAGAAAAAAGCTGTATAAAACAACGTTGGAGAGAACAGAAGATGCACTATCTTGGGTATTTTTGAGCAGGTGAGCGTGGAAGGCACCAGGGCCCCAAAGAACGGAAACAACATGGACTGGAACCTTTTGAGGCATGGAAAACAAGGACAAAAGTTTTAAATTTGATCCTGAGCAACAGGAGGCCAGTGGGACCTCAGTAAAGGAGCGACGTGAGAAAGCTTTGGTCGTTTGGGAACCTTCTGAATTCTGAATGCGGAACAGGAGACCGAGCGAAAAGAAGAAGACCCCCCACATCCCAAAAACATCGTTAAAACATCGCGAACTTCAAGACAAACTCAGTTATGGCAGCTGTAAATGTCTCCTTATTGTCATGCTTTTTTTTGTAGAAACATCTGTCTAATGAAACTATACGTGAATGAGAATCATCCGAGGTAAAAAAAAAAAACAACAACTGAGCACTAAACTCTGAATTAATCGATGTAATATTGTTCATTTATTTTCTAATTAAAGCAAAAGGTGTTTTTTTTTTCATGAGTCAGCGTGGTGAGGATGTTCTGATTACTCCGTAATGTGTAAGCTCGACGTCACGTGCATTGTTTTGTGGAATATTACGCAACTTGTGTGAATTGCGAATTGTTTTTTTCCTTTTCTGACACATTCTGCATTTCATTCCGTTTAAAATAGCTGACTGACAGAGCAGGAAGGAAAAACTTATTTCAGGCGGCGTGACACGCGGGAATTTTCCGCCACATTGAATACATGTAATTTTGTGCAGGTAAAAATGTTCCTGAAACGAACAAGCCTTAATACTTTAATATCCTGGGGAAAACAAGGCTATTTTTAAGTCACTGAGTGACGGCAGGTTGACTTTGGTCCATCAGTAGTTTAAGACTCTCATAAGGTTCAGTTTGAGTTCTGTTAACTTTATAAACCTAAACATCGCCTTTAAGCTCTGGAGATGTTTTGATGTCGAGCTCTGGTGATGTAATAACAAAGATTCTCCGTTTTCTAAAGATTTGACAATAATAATTTCTAAAGGAATCGAGTTTCAGACTTACAGATGGGGACCGTGTAAGATTTCCAGCCTTTGCAAAGCCAGTCTGTGACTTAAAAACTGAGAGTCTGAAAGCATAGAATAGAAATCTATATAGAAAATATCAAACCCATATAGAAAAATCAAACCAAAAACCAAAAGGTTAAGGGATCACCTTTATAAATCTGTAGCTTATCCAAACCAAAAGTGAGAATTGAACAGAAGCTCGTATCCAAAGCACTGCTTCAAGCACTGAGTAATCTATGAGTATTAAGTACCTGTTAGTCCAGAAACTAAAACTGCTCTAAGATTTAAGAGCAAATCCCCGGCTCAGCGTTAAGAGCACGGATAACAATAACAATACACGTCAAGATCTCAAAAATAAAGCTGTAAAAAGGCAGAGAGGGGGCAGATTAGGTTCAGCAAAGTGTAGAAGATGGATGAGGTTTTACTCTAGGTATCTGTGAATATCAGGACGCTGAATCACTAAGATCTGGCCTTGCAGGCATGATTCAGTCTCAGACAAGGATGGACCTGATGCCCTAATGCTGTGGACACGGATTTGGGTACGGGTCCTGCTTGTAGGAACGTAAATAAAACGGAGTAGATCCTTTTAAGGGCTGGAAGTCTAGAACAAGAGTTTAAATTTGACCCTGACTGCAACAGGATTGCTTTTTTGGAAGGGTAACTAATGAGTGAGAAACCAAGCGAACAGGGCAAAAGGGACATAATATGCTATAGCTCACAAAGACTGGAATGACGATGCTGGAAGGATTACGGAATAACAAACAGAAACGTATATTTTTGGGGTCCAGCCATGGACAACGTGTCATATGTGCCCATTATAGCTTTGCTAAAAGCAGCAAATCTAATGGTGGCCTAAAACTTTTGCACAGTGCTCCAAATGAGTAAAGAATAAGCGCTAAAATTGTCTCTGTGATATGATAAATTTTTCTAAATATCCCGAAAGTTTGTTTCCTTTCAAGAATGAGCCTCTAATTAAAAAGGATGAGTCACAATCGTAAGGATGTCCTCACGTAAGCTGGACGTCAGGTGCATTGTTTTGTGCAACGTTATGGTGCGAACTGACTGCAGGGGGTGAAACTTTACAGATTTAGAAGGCGTGGGCGGACAATTTTGCACAGGTAAAACTGTTCCTGCAATAAAACAGTTCTTAAACATTTAAGAGTGTAATACTCTTAAAAAAGGCTTCGTTTTTAAGTTATTGAATACTGACAGGTTTACGTTAGAGGAAAAACCAGACGTTGTTAAGTCATAAGCAGTCATAAAAATCTCACGTCAGCTTTAAGGAAACTAACATGATTTCACCTGAACTCCGAATTCATTACTCACAGCACATTACTGTAACGTTATTCTAAACAAGCCAGAAGATTAATTTATTTTATTCATAGAAGTAGTCTATAAATAAAAGCGATGAGTCAAGTTTGTGATGACCTTACGATTACTAGGGAGAACAATTAAACGTAAGACGGGGCTCATCTGACCCACCCTTAATGTTTAGGCTACGTGTGATGAGTTACATCTTCACTTGGATCAAAGTCAAAGTTCCTTTTACACGGTTACAGAACCGGATTCCATTTTCATTCCGTCAACCTGCATCACAGTGGAGGCGTTTTTGTAATTAGATGATTTTCGGGGCATTTTGCGGCTTTGTGCAGCTCCGTGGGTGGACGACTTTGTTCTGTTGATTAGCTCATGAATTGGTTTCACGTTTCCTCTCGAGGCCTTCACGAGGCACAACTTTCAAACAATAACGAGACCAGAAAAGCCTGTCGTGCAGATAAGAATCCTAGCTACGTGATTTACACCCGTCCTGCTCAGATAAGAGATCGGAATCGTATTAAAACGCCTACGCAAAGTATCACTATTAACACGCTGGATATACTCCAGAATAGAAAACCACAAAAAAATTATTAGTTTGAATCACAAAAATCGTTGTGTGGGAATGTCATGATGAAATATGTAAGTGAGCGCAATATTAGAGTGAAATTATACATTTATCAGAGAAAGCTGTAGCATTAAAAAGGAGGCTCAGGTTACCCTGTTATTCCACCTCTAGCCTGGATACAAGATGAGGTACAGTTGGGCATGGAGGCGCCCAGGTTTGTTATTGTGTCCTGGGGTACATTTACCCCCAGATGTTACTCACCACGAGGCCTCCATACTAGAATCTGACCCACGTCGGATCCCAAACGGAAGCGGGATCCGTCACTAAAGACGATACGGTTCCAGGTTTCTCATTTACGACCCGACTGAAAACGAACAAGTATAGAAACAGAGCAGATTTGTTTATCTTGAACTGGGTTTTTAATGTTTAATGACAACGTCTTGTTATTTAAGTCACTCCTAAGTTGCATGCTGGGACTGTAAGATGATCAGACGGGGAGCAAAAAAAAGAATCCCGTGGAGTTTTTGGATTGTCTTCTGCGTTATGTAAACTTTATAGAGTTAATAATAGAGTCTTAGGGGGTGGAGGCGCTGTGGACGAGACACTTCTTTTGGCAGATGAGCGTGATTGTGTTTCCCCAGGCCGCCACACCTTGGTGAAATTACACACCTGTTTTCCTTGCTTTGAGGCCATCAGGGAGCAGCTATGAGATGGAACGGGGGAAACTCCAGCTTTACGTTTCTGTCATAAAGGTTACGATTGTATTCCTTAAATAGCTGCTTAAACAGGAACAAACCGGGCGATGCGACCTCTTGTATATCAGCTATCCTGCATTTCCTGAAAGCATCATGGGGTAAACTCCGTCAAAACCCTGTGAAACTGACGTAGCATTGTTCATAACGTGCATGCTGACCCAGTCGTTATTGGTAACGTGATTCTTTAGTTGTACCTGCTCCTGCGTTACAACCGACGACAAGCAGAGGGCAACGTCGGGAGCACGTCGATCTCCCGACCCACCACGTCCCAAAGGTGTAATGCGCTGTCGGATTGAGATCTGGTGACCGTGGAGACCGTTTGAGTCATTATGATGTTGAAGAAACCAGTTTGAGATGATTTCGGGACAGGGAGTGATACCCTGCTCGAATTAGCTATCATACTGTGCTCATGAAGGGCTGTCAGGACAACGTTAGTATAACGTTCCGCTTCCGATGCTCAGCAGTTTGTCTGATTTACTGATTTCCCGCCGTCCTGGTCCTGTTCCGTAATCACCCACTTTTGCGTCCCAAAATGCAAACTAATTCAGTTCAATTCAAACTGATTTCTATAGCGCCTTTTACAACGGAGCGTCGTCTCAAAGCAGCTTTACGATCTTATACGATCTTAAAAGGCCAATCCCAAATGGAGCAAGCCTAGGGCGACAGCGGCAAGGAAAATCCCTGAAAGTAGAAGGAAG
>JAYJMA010142692.1:0-14999 GCA_036873895.1 Parotocinclus cabessadecuia | reverse complement strand
AGTCACTCTTGTGGGCAGTGTGGTTAGTGCAATTGTTGTGGGGGAAGGTGAAGCACCAGTCCGTATTCAGCTGTCTAGAAGAGCTGCAAGTTTTCTAAAAAAACTAAGTGTGTTTGATTTCATTAATGATTTAATTTATTTTCATACCAAGTTAATACAGTTCAAGCAGCACAGAGCACAAGGTGGGAACTTACCCTGGACATGATGCCAATTCATTATAGGTCACATGCCCACAGACACAAATTGGCATTTTAGAGACACCAATTGACCCACAGTGGTGCTTGAAAAATTGGGAACCCTTTAGCATGTTTCATATTTTTTTCACAAATATTATTGAATTACCACACAAGGCCTTAAACTGGAGCAAGTAAATATAATTAAAACAAATCAGATAAAAAATAAGCATGTTATGGTTAGTAAAGTACTTATTACAAGGAAGAAAGCAATTAAATATGTAAATATGAAATAATAATAATAATAATAATAATAAAAACATACCGGCGATCTTCTTTGTACCAGTAAAAGTCAGCAAGTGGGACAGCAGATGCCTCACACTGCAGGACCCCTCGCTGTCCAACAGCAGTGCCTGTGCTGCGAGCTCGTGAAATGACCGGCGGATCTGTGGGATGAATGCACTACACTAATGATGATCATAAATAAAAGTGTCAGTATTATTAAAAAATATAGTCTCCATGCCAATGAGAGAGTGGCTGTTAAACTTACAATTTACTGTGACTTGTACTGTTCTCACATCTGGGGGTGAGATGTCGTTCGAAGAGACACATTCATATAATCCCGACTGTTCTTTGGTAACTGAAGTCATCTCAACATACTCTCCCTCACTGATGAACTGACGACCTGTAAAATGCATAGATTAATCCAACGAAAAACTTTTCAATTGAAATATACTGAATATACAATTAGGGAGCAAAATACGGGCATGGGCAACGTGAATGGAATTACTTTTTTCTGTGCTATGCGATTTGTGGAATTCAATTTCAGAAAGTCAACTGTGTGTACACAAGTATACAACTGAAGGGCATCTACATTGTGCACCATGGACCACCAAAAAAAGAGATATTTACAAAGATGATTTAAGACCCAAAGCATTTATAAATATATTATTAAACTAACTTGTATCTTGTAATTGTACTAATTGTAAATAGATATTAAATGTGTTCTTCAGTTATTAAACATTTGAATAAATTAACAGTGCATTTCATAAAGAAAGACGACATTCATATATATATATATATATATATATATATATCTAGACCTATATACAGTATCCCTAGTGGGAAAACATTTATAACCTAATCCATTTATCCATTTTTAGCGGTATTGGTTTGGAACTGAGAATTGTGGCATGTATTGGAATTGAACAATGTTAACTTTAATTAGAAAAAATCATTATCTTTCCAGTAGCAGTTAATTAAACGTTGTATCTTTACTTGTGGAGTAGATGAAAGGAAGTTACTAATTAGTATATTGCTGCCTGACTGGACCTTTGCTACTATACATGTTATTGTTTCTCATGTCTGAAAAACATAATATTATTTTAGTCCACCACTGTGAATAAAAAAGAACATAGTCAAGAGAAAATCTGGATTGACCTCTGCTGCTTTGAAATTAAGTAAATGCAAGATACCATTTGCTCTACATATCAAGTGGTGCATACAGCATAAGAGTGAATAATGCAGTTCATTTTTCATAGCTTTGTGCAGAATTTGTCCCATAATAGCCCAAATCATATTCTGTAAAGCATTAAAACAAATTGTGGTACACTTAGTTATTCCTCTAAGGAGCAGAGAAACAGTGTTGCCTTCAGTAACCTATTTCCCAGCAGACCAAATGTCACAACATGCAGCAAGTTATACATTAAACAACCTCTCATTAACTCAGAAATATTGTCTCACTCTCTATCTCTTTCACCGCTTGCAGTTATTGTAAAGGTTGGGCAGTGGATATAAGTTGATATTTCTCCACTCATAATACCATAGCCCTGGGGATGATGTGATAAAAAGGGGTAATTATGCTTATCTAACCAAATTACCAAATTCTGGAATGTTGTGTCAGGGTAGAATAAAAGGAAGAGGAATATGGTTATGTGATTAACTAAACACGTCATGAGGCTCAATTTTACTTCTGTCTTACAGATTTTATTGCCAAGTAAATGGACTGGACTGAAATAATTCAAGTAAACACAATTATAGTAATCACCATAAGCACAACCTTTAAAGTTCTCCTGCACCCTCAAAACGTAAATTAATTTATCTCAGAAGGAGGGTTCTGATTATATTGATTAGAATTTGGGTCAAATTAATCACCACAGTCCAGTAGTTCCATTTAGTCGATTAAGTTGTGCTTGATGTCATACTTTGAGCTCCAAAACTTTTAGAAACCAAATATCCAAGCAGTTACTTATTGCTGGCAGTTTGTTAGCTCTTGACCTGAAAGCAAGGTTAGTGCAGCTTTTGTAAAAAAAATGTCATTACATTCTAACCATGACTTCTGCAAAAGAACATGTAAGGGTATATTTTTCTGGCTGGCTAGATGTGTGTGTTTACTTACCTACGTACCTATTTACTTACTTATATTAACTTACTATGTCTCTGCAATAAATGTACATCATAAATGTGATAGTATGGAAAAAAAAATAACAACAGCAGAGTACGTCTTACTTTTAATTCTAATTTTATTTCATTGCAGTACAGTACGAACCCAAGATACATCATGTTAGGTCATTTCTGGTATCATTCTTGCAACACATTTAACATATTTAAGTTTTATTTGCCAAATACAGGAAGTATTCTTTCTTTGTGTGTTATAACGAAAGCAGAATGATTGAATCACAAAAGCTATAACAACAGAAATTAGAAAGCAATAGGGTAATAATTAGAATGACATGTTACAAAGTTTCTTGGCCACTTGGGGTGAACTATGTGCTATTAGATGTTTGTATCCTCGGACAGGCAGCTATGCATGTGCCTGGTGATGCTGCATGGTGGACTCTTTTTGGAGCTTTCCATTTGGAATGAAAACGCCTGGACAGAGAGTATATAATAATTGTAGGGTCAGACATGATGTTACCTGCCCTCTTTCTTACCCTGGATGAATACAGAACTGAGAGGTAGGAGGCCTGGCATGCAGTATTTTCTCTGCACTTCTTACAATGCACTGTAGCTTGCTCTTGGATTAAAAGGTTGCAGAGCTGAACCAGACAAAAATGGATTATGTGAAAAGAGACTCTGCTATAGTTGTGTAAAACAGAACCATTAGCTTCTGTGGCATCTTGCATGTTTTTAGCTGTCAAAGTGCAAACATTGCAAAGCCTTTTGGTTAATGTTCCTGCCTATTTTTTAATTAATAAATAAATAGTTTTAATTGTGGTGAACAAGTCCTTATAAAATAAATGATAATTCTCACAAGTTTTTGTCGTTTTGTTTTCGTTACATAAGAACTAGTTCTTATTAAAGATTTATCATTGCTTGAAATGTGGTATGCCAGAGGTGTACACTGTGTAATGTAGAACCACTTTTATAACATCATCTACAGACCTGTTATCTCTATATGCTAATCGAAGGGGCTCTTGTAGAGATTGGTCACAGCTTTGAGGTAGTGCAGGATGAGCCTTTCAAAACACTTCACAATTACAGAGGTTAATGCTACCAGTATGAAATCATTCAAATGAGAGACTGAAGCAAGCAGGATCGGTGCACAAAGCGAACTGCTGATTAAATAAATCAGTAAGAACTGCAGATAACTGTTCAGACAATTATGATGCTGGTAAAACCCTGCCAGCACTTGCTGCTGTCTTTATCCTCTGTTTCCTTAGGATCATGTTGACCTGCTGTTCTATGATAGAGATCGGAGAGGCAGGGAAAATGGTCTGGTGCTTCACAGAAAGTGTGAATTGGGGCATCTGACACAAATTGACTATAACAAGGTTTGAAGAAGGGAAGCCAGGAATGGGTGAAATCCCCTCACCTTGGCTGGTCTGAAAAAGCTTTAAAAGCTTGAGTAGAAAGTGTTAAATTGATCTGGAAAATCAGCTGCAGATATGATGGGTTATGTTTCTCCGTTGCCTCTTCCTTAGCCAAAAGCAGTTTTGTCAGGATAAAGGAAAACCAACAGTTCCAACTTTAACAGTTCCAACCAAGAGAATCAACTTTAGTTTAAGAGTTACTATGCAAAAACCAATAAACCAGACACTGACTGTTATGATTCGTCTTTACGTTTTGTTATTGCCCATTCATTGCAATCATTGCAACTTCACATTTTACAGCAGAAATGTCAAATGTCAGTAATGTTTTTGAGTAGAAGCTGAAAAATATCTTCAGATTATGCGACACGCCGCAAACTGTTTTGATGCTGCTGTATAACAGGAATTTCAGAGTAACGTTGGGCTTAATCATCTTTAACCATGCATAACTTGCCCGAAACTGGAGAGTCCTTCATGTTGCTTACTTGAAGATGTGAACAGAAGTGAAAGGCAGTTCATAGTAGGGCACAGAACCTACATTTACACACTCATACACACACTCACACAGGTATGATCTTATAAATGTTTAACATTGTCCAATTAATGGGCTGTTTTTATTGCAGTTGTAAGAACTTGGACTGCTTATTTTATGTTGAACAATGTTAAATATTGAACTTAAAATGAACTTGAACCTATTATATGGCTTTTGTTCTTAAATGTGAAAGTGAAAAAAAATGTCCATTGACATTCTAATCCATCTAATTTTGCCAATAAAATAAACTTTGTTTAGTTATTTTCTTCATACTCAAAACAACCCAACTGCAGTTTAATTGATAATACATGTAATGCATCACAAAAAAAAACTTAATTAATGAAAATTCATAAAATTAAGCTCTATTTTTGCTAAATGTTTGTTGCAATGCATGTATTTTCACAGAAGCTTATATAGGAGGTGACTACCTCTGCACAATCATCTAAGCTGTTAGTGGTAGATTTGAAGAGGTCTCAATCTCAGTCCTCTATGGCATCAGCAGAACAATATATCAAAGTAAATCAAAATAGAGTAGGTCTTTGTGGATTTTTTGTTTTGGATTATATTGGTGTTTGGGGTTTAATGACTGCTCAGAGTTACCAAGTGGAGCATGGGAGAGGACTGACACATCTATGCACAAAATAGTGAAGCACCTGTTAGCTCCACCTTTTGGTATGTAATTTCCTCATTTAGCCATGTTTCAGTAAACAAGTAATCATATGTGGGTGAAAAGTTGCTTACAGTCCTCTAATAAGCAGCTGCATTTCTGTCAGTTTATTGTTAAGTGAGCATACTTTAAAGAGTAGCAACCCAAAAAGAGTACCACACAAAAGCCCTGTGAATAAGCAATCATGTCTTCCATGTGCTTATCACTTCCCTATGTTGTTGCTCCTTGTGCTCATACTTCTCTCAAATTGAGCAAGTTCTCAAATGTTTCAAGCACATAATGGTAAAAATAAATGTGAACATTTCTGCCATTAGTATATGCAAAACTACACAGTTTTGGCAAAAACAAATAAGGATTACAAAGATATTTAAATGTTTGCCTTTTTAAAATTCCAGGATGCTGGTCACATGCAATGAATGCTGGTATAGTGAGTAATATATTGGTTACCAGTGCTGGCTGATTTATTGAATACCAGCATATCATCCAGGTGAGCAGCACTCAAAACACAACATTTGCTGGTCATTGTAACATCGTTGTTACCATGGAAATATTTAATACAATGTTCAATAACAAATGTTGGCTGTACGGAATTAATAAGAATACACAGAATGGCCGACATGACCTATTCAGGGGCAAAAGGGGGTGGCAGGGTAGTGCAAGCAGTGAGAGCAGCTGCCTCACAGCTCCAGAGATGGATTGAGAGATGGACAGCTCCTGTGTGGGGATTGCATGTCCTCCCCATGTCCTTGTGGGTTTATTCCAATTGCTCTGCTTCCCTCTCATATTCCAAATACACGTGGTTAATTATTTACTCCAGTATGAATGTGTCTGTTTAATGAAGGCAGTAAGCATAACCTTGGTCCTTTCGTGAATAGATGTGGATGGTGATGCAACATTAAATAAACAAATATACAAACAAACTAGCTTCAGATGGAAAACTTTAAGTCTTAACTGGGCATGTGTTCAACTATTAGTCCCCTTCAGTTGTAATACTTATGGTTTCCTTATCATTGCTTTTTCTTTTCTATTAGATTTCCACTGTTTATGGTTAGATACACACCATAACTCCAGCTACATTTCAACTGTGAAATGCTAGAAAAGAAATACAGTTGTGCTATAAATCTGTCACTTATGAAATAGAAAAGTACCAGAGGTTTTCTTTATACCACTGAAAGGAAGCACACCAGCATGCTCAGAGGACAGCAAGCTTTTAGCACACTGAACTTCAAGTAAAACAGACTTGTGCCGATATTACGTGTTCTACCTCTTTTCTCACTCACAAATGTTCTAGGAACACCTACTACTTGTTTGCAGTCATTAGGCATTGTATTATGCAAATGAATTTTGTAGCTTATTTTGGAAAACAAATGAACAACAACCTTAATCACTCAACAGCCTTTTGTAATCACATCATATCAACTTCCAGATTTTGTAGATTTCTTTGGCATGACATCACAGAAATATGCCTTTTTCAGACCAAAGAGACTACTCCGATCCTCATACAGACTCATTATTTCTGTTTGATAACTGCAAATGCTTTACTTGTTGGTCTGCCTTCATACTCCATTGCCCCAGTAAAGAGCATTCAGAATGCTGCTGTCCACCTGGTTCACAACCTACCAAGAGTTTGTAATGCACTACTAATATCAATCCACTGACCTCCTATTACAACCACATGAAGTTTTAAAAAGTCCTGGCTTTTCAATAGTCTTTAGCTTCTAGCCACATGAAGCAAACACCTCTGAGATTGAGCCAATGGCTGAATGGCTGTGGTTTAATATGCACAATTTGTCAGCACCCCTCTGTCCACCCTTCAGTGAATAGGGAAAAAATAATCAGATATATGTGTAATAGACCATGGCCAGCATAGTGATGCCTGTGATGCGAGGCCATGTTAAACTGCTGTTCTGGTTTGAGTGTTTAGGACATCAAAATACAAAAAAATCCACATTTTGTTACTCGTCCTATAACCTTTCTATGCTATTTGACTAGAGCTCAAGTGAGCTGGATTTCACTTCATAGTGGATTCAAGCAGAATTGAGAATAATACTGTAGTGTTCAAAAAACGGCAGCACTTATGTGCTTTTTTACCATTATGCAATACCACGCCACTAATCAAGGGTGTTTCTCGACTACTTGTGATACTGGGACACATGCAATTTAGAGGGACACAGCTGTAACCCTCTGTTTGGCAATCAGTTATAGGGGCAGTTATAGGCAGTTATAGGTTTTTTTTTCATAAAAAACCTGTAAAACACAATCAATTATATGACTTAACTCTGTTAACAACATTTAACAACTGTTAACAAGTTACTCTACCATGGAACAGAAATACATTTTCTTATATGTAGTTTTGGTAGGTCATATGATAAGGGGCTACCAAAAACAAAAAAAAGAATGCCTTTAAAAAAGATGCTGAGGCATTAATGTGAAATACAGTACATAAGACTGTACTGGATTTTGTGTGGCCTGTGCCCCCTAAAAGCTCAGCAATATAGGACAAAATATTAATTTTACTGCTGAGCATTTATTAGGGAACACAACATCTATATACATATACATATACGTAAATGTGTGAGAAAAATTATTGAAATGCTTAAAAAACAATGTTCCTGAAAGAAAGATTGGGAAAATAATTACATAATCCCTATTTCTCTGATTTGTTTTGTTTCCATCGTCTTGTACAAAAAGAATGGCATTTGTTGCTCTCTTAATTTACAGTTCTGCACTAACACTGCAATCACAATATAGTGAATTATCACTACACATTCCCATATCATGACATATCATGACCTGGCTTTTGGAATTGTTGCTGACAATAGTCTTTGCTAGTCTTCTCATCTTTGCTCCGGAACACACAGTGTCCATTTCTTTAAAAGAAATATCTGGAATAATAATTTGTCTGAATACTAATTTTTGGATAATTTGTTAATATGATTTTGTTTAATAATAAATTAAATTAGGTAAACATCACATGTTCATACAGTCTGCAATAAAATAAAACATTGACTAAACTTAAAACACAGATGCATGCTGTAGTTCTACAATAACAGACTGGAGGTCCATCAGTGTCACTGCAGTGCTAAATATGATCCATCACCCAAGTAATACCTGATTTGCTTAACTTAATAGCCAAAAAATTAACGAATGAAGTTATATTTGGTAAGATAGTGTGCTGCCTGTTTTCTTTATTTCTGTACATGCAACTAAAAAAACCTCAGTTTTCTCTTTGTTTCCAGAAAAGAACTGTAGCTTAGCAACTGGATTGTCATGTTCAGTGTGTTCATGGTGAACGCAAAGAGCTTGAGGACCCTCTATATCCTTCACAGCTCTCTATTTGAGAACATTTCAGTTTTCCAGTGAACTACATTAGCAAGGGGAGAAGTCAAATTGAGAGGACCAAATTTTCAGCCCAAACTGAGATAGTTAGATGAGTTTGTTAGAGTTAGATTGCGATACAGTTTCAACCTTTAATACTGCGAAAACTCTCACCTAAATTGACATGCACACAACTTCATAAGTTATCTCATCACCAGGTGACATATAAGCCTATACATTTGTTAGAGGTGACAAGGTTGAACTGCCGAGTTGAGTTGTCTTCTCGTTTTCTTATTTTTTTAATCATAATTTGATATGGCAGCTTTGGTAGCTAAAGCCAGCTACTGGGAAGATCATTTCCTGTGGTCATCGGTTTGAATCCAGAGTGGGACCTGTAACATGAAGGCCAGGTGGTGTCCTTATCAAATGGTGCAATATACTGCTATAAAGGCAGGGTAGGATGTTTGAAATATGCCCCCTCTGTACATGAAATAAGCCTAATAAAGTACCCCATGAATAATTATTGCTGAATGGCTGTTTGAGTAAATCTAGCTCCACCACTGAAATGGCATGTGCACACATTCTAAATGGTGGAGCTGGAATTTTATCTTCATGTGAGGATTTTGCCAAAATATTTATATTCAGAGATATGTATATGGTCCTTAAGGATTTTTGGTTGGTCATACAGGATTGGATCATTAAACATATAACAGCCAATTTGGTCTTTGAGGGACTTATTTTAGTACCAGGATCCCAGCTCCTATGTCACTTGAACACATAACCTACACGTACACACTCTGAATGGAAGACAGTGTGATTTTGCAACATTTCTTGCTTACTGACTTGTCAGCATCACTGCATAGACTTTTTCCTACTGATAAGAGAATGACTTGAGGGCATGTTACATTCATGCTCCATATACAACCATAACAAAAATAGTTGTCACTGTATTTTCCAGAATTTGAGACATTTTTCTGCAGACTGTTCAGGGTTTCTTGAAAGTTGTTGTATTCAGTTGTTGCTGAGTTAAATTTTTGGCCTCTTACAAGTCAATCTGTACAGTACGTTGTTTGACAATCTGTAAGCAAAAGGATTCAAAACAAGAAGGATTGATTTAGGCTGCATTCCTGGTGGGTTAAAAGATATTAATGGCAAATAGTAATGAGAAATCTATTTATTGAAATATATATCATATGGTGTGAAACTCTCTTAAATCCTTAGCATCACACCTAAATATATTGGAAGTTCCTGTTTATGAGATGTCAAGTCTTCATTCCTCTGTCAGCAAATGAAATGAAGGCTCAGAGAAGATTTGGTCAGGTTATTGGCTTGGCCAGTGAAAACAGTGTCACTTTAAGCAGTCACATTCATACTGGACAAGACACTAGAATTCTTATTTTTAGACTGCAAAAAAACTACTAGGTGACAACTCCATTGTTGTCACTGACACTACACAAAAGCACATAGCGCTTTGATATCATAAAAGTAAAAATTTAAAGTAAAGATTTCCATTTGATGGCTTGACAAGTAGTATTGTGCGTTGTGACCAGGGCTAAAGGCGAAAGACCAGACTTCAGCTGCTTATCATTCTCTTCAGAGAAAGAGAAAATGAAAAGGTCAGATACACAAACAAATATTTGAAACACCTGCTATTATAGGATGTTCCTCTAGGGGTGGCCAACCTGAATTCTGCGAGTCACAAGTGGCTGTTTGTCTTTACAAATATGCTGGTTTTCAATTTTGAGACGTTCAAATTTTTTTAAAAATCCAGAAAATTTAATTGTTTGTAAATGATTTTTACTTATTACCTGTTGTTTACTAGTTACCTACTTGTTTTACTTGTTGATTTTTACTTGTTACCTGTATAAAAGACACCTGTCCACTCACTCAATCTATCACACCTCTCCACCATGCCCAAGAATAAAGAGCTGTAAAGGACACCATGGACAACATTGTAGAACTGTACAAGGCTGGGATGGGCTACCGGGCAATACAATAACTGCTGGCACAATTATTAGGAACTGGAAGATACACAAGATAACTCTTAATTTTCTCTGGTCTGTTGAGTGAAGAGTTCCTGGAAGAAAAATACGAGAACTATCCTGAGCTCTCAGAATTTTAAATCTGGCTTTTCTACTGGACATGATTTTCCACATGGACAGGCTCAATCTTTATCTCCAAGGGAAATTGAATATGCTTACTTATCTAGTGCAAACAGTATTTGCATGTGTTAACAAAGTCAATATATTTAAGACTTATCTTAAAAAGGATAAATGACACAATTTCTTTGTGTCAAATGCAAGTGCTAGTGCAAAAGTAGCTAAGGTTCTAAAAAATTAACTTAACACTTCTTGAGAGTCTACATTAAAGCTTTGAGGACCATTATCGTTAACTGAAACGGCCACGAATTACATTTCTTGTTGACTCATTTGCTGCTGATTTGGATTGCTTGAAACTGCATATGATGAGGGGGGTGACTGAACTTTTGACGACTCAGGTTTGTTCTGAGTGAGGGAACTCGTGATTTTTTTATATGGTCTGGCTCAACCTATGTATGTGAATAATTTTTCCACCCTGAATTAAAGCACCACTCTTTTCTTACTGATCCACATGTGCAAGAATTGCTTAGAGTAACAATTACTGAATACAGTATTACAATATTAATGATTTGAACAGATTGGAAACGGAAACAACAAATGCCAGAAGTCTTACTAAACTTGTCTACATGACAGGTAGGAAAAGAAGTTTAAAATAAAAGTTAGAAAATTCAGATTTTTCATAAATAATTTGTAATTGCTATAATACTGGTACTTGTGTGTGCACATATTTGTGTAAATACATAGCTTGTAACTCCACAACTGCTCTAACAATCTTATGGGTATGTCTGCCTTTTTATATTTGCATATTGAAAGGCTCATTCAAATGTAATTGACATTGGCGTCAGCCAGCTAGCATTATCCAATAGCTTTATGATATAATTGTAATTTATTATATAATATTTATGGCATATTATTCCTATGTTAGTATATATTCTATATTAATCCTAATCCTATATAATTATGCTCAGCAGTGGTTGATAATGCCATAGTCGTTGTGAGACATTCTGCAGTGGCATAGAGGCAAAATTATTAGAACATACGGAATGCAAAAGCACAAGAGTATAAATAAATATCTGGCTTAAACTGAGAAACAAACAAAATAAATAAATAAATAAATAAATAAATAGCAGGCAGATGGACAGAGGACAAATTCATATATGAGAAATGAAAAGAAACAGTTGCTGGGATCAACTCAGGACTTCTCCATGTTAAAACTGAAAACATACCCATCTGACCACTTAAGCAGATAAATAGCCCGCTGAGCACAGTTTTACTAGCTTTGCAGCTTTATGGTTTTTGTGGACCATTTGGAATTGCATTCATTACTCCCACAATGTAGTATGATATTCAAACATGCCACCATAACAGACTAACTGAACTGCCTAAAACTAATTAATAACTTAGTGTCCAGATAAGTGAACAATAATAAGTCAAATGTTTTAATGAATTGGATGAGACTGGGGAAATGGGTTGTAGAAGTGCCCAATTTTAAATTTCCAGAGGACATTAAATCGTGGACTGAAACTGCATTTTAAAGACAAGGGTGATTATCAATCCACAATAAGAGGAACTGGAATCAATTGGAAAAAAAGAGCTGGCTATCTAAACTAGAACCACACAAAGAGGACAACATGCAAAGCTGAAAGCAAAACTTCCTCCCAGCTGTAAAGCATAGTGGAGAAAACAACATGGTTGTGGAGTTTATTTCAATTCTATAGCTTATTATATCATTTTATCAGTTATAACAGAGAATGCCCTGGTAGCAGTACACCACCTGAAGTTTAACAGAAGTTTGATTAAAATATATTAAATTGGACAAGGGAATGATATAACTCTAATCAAGATATTTTGGAATGGTCAAGACATAGATTAGACTCAAATGAAATGCAGTGGCATGATCTGAAGAAGACTGTTCAAGCTAAAACACAAGACTCAAACTCACAACAATTACTCTTTTTTTTATTAGTTTAAGTTAAGACAAAACGTGTTTTTCTGACATGATTATTGAATTAAATTATGTTATATAAAAATATTTAAAAAATATTATTTTCTGCACAACCAGTCTATGAATGTAATAAACTGAACTAAAGCATACCTGACCTATGAATGTTGAGTACTGTTAAAATTGTTTCATTAGTCATTAGTCTCATGCTCTCTCTGAAATGATTGCTGATTTAGGAGATGAAACATGGCTCTATAACTACCCTTTACAAGTCAGCCTTTTGGAGGTAACTGCTGGAATCATGCATATAACTGTTATTGACTGAGACTGACACTAATGGCATTTTTATAACGGAAATTTCATTTTTATTTTAGCTAAACATTTTGATGTGAATGAATAACTAGATTATAGCTGTGTATTAAGTGTTTATTTGTTGTACTTTTAGTACTGTGCACAGCCTAGAAAAATAAGAGACAGATATTGTATTTGTAATAGTCTGATAACATAATATAAAATGACACTTAGTGATTGCAGTCTGCAATAGGTAGAATTGGAAGGTATATTATGCAGACAAAATAGCCTGCATACCAAGGAAAGAGAGTGTTACAGGGACTGTACATAATCTGGAATAAAACTATAATTACTATTAAAATTTGACAGTTTATAGCTAAATCTTTATTGCCAGAAGATAAACTCAACACATTTGGACTTACTGCCTTGTGTGCAGGGAAGCTCTCAGTGCCACACAACGCATTGTGCTATCCTCCATTCCTGTCATGAGGAAGTTGGACCCAGAATGATACTTGCCTCTGGAACTGCTAGAGGTCAAACCTGTGCCCCCACATCTCTATCTGGGAGCTCCGGAGAAGAAGGAATTTTCTTGTATAATTATTTTACAAATTCTTATTTAAAAAATAAGAAACAAAACTATACTGCTCACAAAAATTAAAGGATACCCCAAAATAAAAATCCCATAATTAAATATCCCCTAATTTTTGTGAAGAATCTACCAAAGTCACCATTGATCAGCCCAAATGAAAGCTATAATGTCCTTTCCTTTCACCAGGTCAAACATCAGACTACACATGTGCAGTGATATACACAGTACTGTGCAAAAGTCTTAGCCATTCTATCTGTTTCACTTTATTTTCTGCTTATTGTGCATTTTTGTATTGTGTATTTTGTAAGTTTTAGTGATCACTGCACTTTGCAGTTCTATAATTAGGGACTGCAGTCCACTCTTTCTCTAAATACTTTGCTATCACTCTCATGGTTAGGACCCCCACAGGACCAGCACAGATCATTTGGGTGTTGGATCATTCTCAGCACTGCAGTGGCACTGATGTGATTGTGGTGTATTAGTGTGTGTTGAGAAGGTACAACTGGATTACAGCAGTACTACTGGAATCTTAAAATATTGTTTACTCAGTGTCCACTTTATTAGAGACATCCACATTATTGCTTTATCTCTCATCTGTTCTTGCACAGTTTGTTAGCAATCCTCTAATCCTTCATTAGTGCTCATAGGACACCAGCTACAGGATGCTGTTGGCTGCACAATTTTGGCTGGTAGACTATTTTCAGTCAGTGTCCCTGCAGTCCTAAGAATGGTCTACCACCCAAATCATACCTGATATGTGCTGGTTCTGTGATGATCCTGACCATTAGAGAACAGAGTAAAGGAGACTAAGGCTGCACAGGCATGGGTTCCATTTCAATATATACAATACATGTATAGATCAATACTATTTAATTAACCAAAAATATTTAAAACGTGTATTACATTGAGTGTCTTACATAGTGATGCAATGGGAAATAAAGGTATATAATTTAAAACATGAATAACTACCTAGAACAGTGAAAAATAACAACTGTTTGCTGTTCCTGGACTGTTACATCATATTTAACAATTAAATATAATGATTAAAATCCTTCAGATTTTTTTCCACCTATGTTTTAAATGTATTCAAGAACTATTGGAAATACTTTATAAGAAATCCATTCAAATTTACATTAAAATTCACATTTCACTCAGTCCTTAGTCCTCAGTCCCACTTCTTAGGGAACATACCACAAAGCATGTGCTCACTAGGAAGTTTTATCACCTGGATCTTCTGGGAGCAATGGGAAGAGGATAATGTTTTCTCTTATTTGTAACTGTACATTTGATGTTATTGTAACCTCAACTTATCTCAAGTTGTTTTTGTTGTATTTATAAATTTACATATTTTTGGAAAATGATTAGAATGTGCTCAGTGCCCTAATGCTATTAATTATTAATGTGGATCTTATGTTGTTACATTTGTTAATTCTGTGCTGTTACTCATATACAGAATAACAGTAATGGAAAACAACATGTAAAAAAATAATACATTTGCTTGACTTATACTCATTATGGGGCAACACTGTGGCGTGGTGGGTAGCAACTCTGCCTCACAGCAAGAAGGTCCCGGGTTCAA
>JAYJMA010142681.1:0-15000 GCA_036873895.1 Parotocinclus cabessadecuia | reverse complement strand
GTTGAAATCCAATCGTGAACATCGCAACATGAGTCGTTAGTCCTAACCTCAACATATAACGAACGTTTAAAAAAAGTGAAAGGGTACTAAGCTGTTCTGAATGCGTTTTGTGGTATTATACACATTTGCTTTGCAGCGCTTTGTTACTGAAAAGCTTCCAGTTTCAGTTGTTATTTATGTTGGCTTTTTTGCATGCTTCCATGGAAGCATTGTCATCACTTGACGATCCTCAGTGGCTTGACATGACTATCTTCGTACAGGAGAGACGAGTAAATGCAAAGGAGCTGGAAATGCAGAACAAGCTTTGGGTGAAAGATGAAAAGCTGAAACAGCTCAAAGCTATTGTAACCGAGAGCAAGTCAGAGGTCCGAGCAGATAAACCACAGCGACCTTCCCGAGAAAAGGACCGAGTGCCTGCCAAGAGATCAGCCTCTCCGTCGCCCATGCCCGTATGTCTTTAACTTATTACAGTTCAGCCTGTCCTTAGTTTCTTTCCTAGTGTCTGTTCTTACAACGTATTTTACACCTTAAATCTTTTGCTTTTAAAAGTCTGTATAACGTTTTGGTATCGACCCATATCTCTAATGCTCAAATGCTTTGTCATATTACTGTGTGCATGTGGTCCATGTGTGCTAACTTGCTGTTATGTGTAGTTTTCCTGCACTACTTTCAAGCCCCCCCTCTCCTGTCAGGCACCAGTAAATGTCCCCTTCAAGGTGGTCAGGCCAGCACCCGTTTCCCCCAGCATTAGCAGCGTGTCTGTGGCCTCCTGTGTCTCTGAGTGGGAGCAGCGAGTGCCTCAGAATGACAGGCAGGGCAGCCCTTCCCCTCCCCACAGTAGGAGCAGAGCTCAGGGTCTTCCAAGCAGCATTAGCAGGAGGAGAGGCAAGTGCTGGGACAGAGACTGTGAGGTGCCTACCCAGCCAGCAGATGTAGACCTAGAAGAGAGTGGTTACAGGGTCAGTGATGAATATCACACTGTAGTTGTAGATAGAGCTGGCATGACACTAACATGAATGCTAGTAGGTTTTTTTTCCCAATTTTTCCTAATGGCTGCTTTTCAGTAGATATGGATGTATAAAAACCGAGGAATGTTGCTGCTAATAACCATGTTATGTAATGCACTTTAGCCTAATAAACTGAGCTTTATTCTTACCAACCAAGCTAGTGATTTTTGGTGCATCTGGCATTTTTATTCGCATACTAGTCATACTTAGTCAGTTTACCCAGGTGTATCATAACGAACCTGTGTTTTGGTTGTGTAGACTGGGCTGCCGGTTCGGCCTCTGCACAGACGCTCACACTCGGCTGGTGCTGAGAGATGGGTGGATCACAAACCCAGTTCTAGCGTGGATCTGGACACGGTAATGCAGCCCAACGTTCCCAATTCCATCAAAGTGTCGGCTCCAAACGAGAAGGCCCTATTCAAGTGTGACAAGTACATGCTGACTCACCAAGAAGTGGCCTCTGATGGAGAGATTAAAACCAAACTCATCAAGGTGCTTTTGAATGTCCGAGCTTGTCTGAAAAAAAAAAAGTTTTCTATCCTATCTGTGGTGTTTCGTGTCTAATAGAATATTTCTTGTTTTTCAGGGTGAAGTATTTAAGACTAGAGGTGGAGGACAAGCTGTTCAGTTTACTGATATTGAAACACTGAAACAGGAAAATCCTAATGGCCCCAGGTGAGTGGGTGTGTGTACATTATTGTGCAAAAGTTTTGGGATCAGTTTGGGGGAAATAAATGTGCTTCACACAGCTCTAAAATAAACTATTTTATTTGTCTAAAATGGTAAATGAATAGAAAAATCAATGTGTTGTTGTGGTGGTGCTGCCACATATAAACCAATGTATTTAAAACACTGAATCTATATGGGTGGTACGAGTCAGAGAATCGTTTTATACATAAGGCACAAGTCATAACGCAGCACAGTGGTGCTGCTGCATAGTCACAGACTGGCCAGAGTACTCACCAGGCTAATCCCAGTCCACCAAAAAAGCATGTGGTGTGGGCAAGCAAATGGGCGTTGGAACAAAGGACCAGGTGACGTTCTTGGGTCTGGGCAACACCTGCCTAAACACTGTTACTGTCCACTTGATTGGTTTCGTCATGAATGTATGTGGCTGTGCATATGCGTACAAAAGTTGTCTTTACTTTAGGTATGTCATTATACTATGCATCACTAGATAAACATTAAGCCAAGCCGCCCTGAATGTGCTTTGTTGCAGTCGTAAGAGGAGATCTTCAGAGGGTGGCCCGAGTCAGGATGACCGTAAAGATGGGGATTGGACTGATGTAGAAACAAGGGTGAGGCTCTGTTACCTTTTAAACCAAAAGTTTAGGGACACTTTCCTGATCTGTTGATGTGGTGGTGTTTTTTTTTTTTTATTTTATTTATTTAATTAAAAAAAAAAAAAAAACTTTATTTTATTTTTTATTTATTTGAATTATTACAAATTTTTAGTAATGTTTCAGAACTTGGCTTGGATATTAAAGTTAAGGTGTAGCCAATATGAGAGCTTTATAATTAAATAAACACAAGTATCTCAGGAAGACGTTTGTAGTGGACTAGCATAAGTATGTCAGCTGTTTTCACATGCTAGAGTTTGATTTCAAATGTGTTATTTTCCAGCCCTGATGAATAAAATTGCTGGAAAAAATCTTGGCTTGCATAAGGGATCCTAAATAAATATTTCATTCACATTTATTTAAAAGAAGGCACAAGTGCGAGCAAAACACTCATAGTGTAGAACTGTGCTGTAAAGCAAACTAAATACATTTCAATACTTTGATTACTTGTAATGCATGAAATAAATGTAAGGAATTACTTGTAGTGCCGGATTTGAAAGCCAGATCTCTACCTGAATGTCACTCATGGATATTGTAATCTCAGCCTTGATTACTAATGCTCTGCTCTGATTCTGACCCTTTAGTGCTCTGTGGCTGTGGAGATGAGAACTGGCTCAAACCTGGGACCTGGCTATCAACACCATGGGTATCCTAAGTAAGTTCTGTTCCACACCTTTTTTTTACCCTCTTTATGTCAGTCACACAGCGGAAAGAGGTTTTGATGAGCTTGTAAATGAGCAGAATTTGTATTTTGCCTTGCAGGCGCAGAAAGCCTTAAGGGTTTCCCCTGCATTGCCAATCAAGAGTTCCTTCCTCTTGAAGCCTGTCATCAGTGTGTGCAATACTCCTATTTCCCATCCTATTTAACTTTTTAAGAATGTTTTTTTATATAGAAAAAACTTTTTTTATATATAGGCTTGTATATATGTTCACCAAAGTGATTTTGTAATGCATTTTCTACTTTAGTGCTTCCATCACACGATCTATTTAGGCATTGTTTAATCATGTCTTTGGGGTGCTTTGACTCGAAGTAAAATGATTATTTCCCTTCTGTCACTTGGGTATGTAATACTTGTTTTTACTTTTTTTCCATCTATATGTTGTGCTGATGGTGAAGTAGGGCAATCAAAGCGTTGTACGATTGTGCTTTAGAAATGGAAACCCCAGTGTTAAGTGCAATCTGGCATGTAGCCTTGATCTTAGAAAAGCATAGTTTGTAATACACATGCAGCTTTTCAGAACAAAATTTAATGGCATTCACTGTACACTTGAACTGTACCTCCTATTTAAATGCATATTCTCTTTTGAATATTGTGTATTCTCCACGTAAACCTTAGTTTAGAGAAGATGCCAGTAAGTATCCTGTATTTTCCCCAAGTTGAACAAACAGAATATAACAGTAAAGCATTGTTTCAGCTTGCAAGGAACAGTACTTATTCAAAGTATGTCATGTCATTTATTGATTGCCAGTATATACTCGTAAGAAACTGAGAACAGCAACGTTTATTGTGAAAAGTAGCAAGCGGGAGCCTAGCTCTGTACTGTTAAAAGCTACTTATTTATTTTTGTTAGAGGTATGAGGAGGACTGTATAACTAGACAGGACAAACCTTTAATGGCTGTTTTGGAAAATGTTGATATGGTCATAATTTTGAAAGTTATGTAGATAAAGCTATATGAAATAATTGTCCTTCAGTTCTTCTTGTCTCCATTAACTCATTAACATGTCTCCTCCTGCGATGCTCATGCATGTTTTAATCATTTCGGAATTGCTATAAACTCAAATACAGTGAGGAAAATAAGTGTTTGATACACTGCCAGTTTTGCACGTTTTCCCACCTGCAGGGACTGGAGAGGTGTGTAATTTGTATCGGAGGAACAATTCAACTGAGAGAGACCAGATCTAAAAAACAATCCAGAAAATCAAATTGCATGACTTCAATATAATTAATGTGCATTTGATTGCGCTTGCTGTGTTTAGAGGAATAAGGATATGTACAACAACCACGGGGGTAGAAACATTTTTAGAAACTTTTCTGCAAAGGGGAAGGGACAACTGTTCTGTATTGAAGGGAGGAGATGGATGGGGTCTTTTTTAAAATGTTTTTATTTATTTTTTGGGCCAACAACGTTTTGGCCATTTCTCAGTAAGACACAGTAATGTAGGCTGTGGCATTGGGGATAAGAATATGGATGGATATATAGATATAGTTTAGGACATAAACTCACTTTTATGCCACTTCAAGATGTACACCAGTTCTATTAGCCAATCGCGTGGCAGCAACTCCATGCATCTAGGGACGCAGATGTCAAAACAGCCTGTTGAAATTCAAAGTATCAGAATGGAGAATACATTTGTTTCAATTGACATGCATGGTTGTTGCTGATAGGCAGGTTGGTCTATGTATTTCAGGAAGTGCTGATCTACCAGGATATTCGAGCACAGCTGTCTCCAGGGCTTAGAGAGAATGGTCAGAAAATATCCACATCAGCATCAGTTATCGGAGTGCTCAGTCAGATGGCAGAAGAGTATGGCCAGACTGATCAAGCACCTTTCCATTTGCATTATAGTTATATAATAATGGTATTTTTTAATATATGTATATATGCCTAGTCAGAGTCTCGGTGCTTAGCCGGCAGCAATGCAGGAGCACGCACACGCTCCTAACACCTCACCCATATTCCTATCATGCTTCTCTTTTAGAATGTGGGAGTTAATCCATGGGGACATGAAGAAACCATTCAAACCCTACTAAGGCCAGAGTATAGGGATCATGATCAAAGCAGGGATCTTGGAGCTGTTAGGTGACAGTGACTTAACGCTTACTTGTTTAGTCGACACACGGGTCCTCACACTTCCTAGGGAGTTCCTTGACATCGTCGTTGTAACTGGCTTGCTCATTTGAGGTCTAGACTTGGGTTTGTGTAAAGATGTTTTGCAAGAATGTCTGCTTTTAAAAACACCATATAAAAACTTTAAATTATGCAGCCACCCAGAAGACCAAGATCATGAAGAACAATGCCAGCGGTCAGGCAGTTATATAAACCGCACCACATTTTTGAGCAGTGGGTATGGCAATCTGCCAGCTAAATATGTGTTTTCTGGATTCCAGAAGTTTCTAATCGTTCAGGCTGGGTAAATCATAAATGATGCAAAGTACAATGACATCTTGTGAACTGTGCATGTTCAGCTTTGTGTCAACACCTTTGTTGTTTTAGACTGATAATGCCCAAATACACAATCCATGGTCCATATAGAAATGGTCTGCCATATCTGGTGTGGAATAACATGCACAGAACCTTAACCTCATCCAACTTTTGGTATTGACTTTAGCCAAGATTCATTAGTGAATAGTTTCACTAATGCTGTTTTGCTTGAATGTAAATCTAGTCAAAAGCACAGTGCAAAGCAATTAAAATCTAAATAGCTGCTCATGTACTTGGCTATAACATTAACAAGTTAGCAGGAACGGAATGTCCTAGTGTCCACATCATTGTACTCTTGCTATGCATAAGCTAGGTGTATACAAACAAAACGGCCATAGACCTATAGTGTCTCAAACCGTAGCTTGCAGCAGTCCAGATGTGGTCACTGCTGCCCTTTAAAGCCACATCTACCTAGCTGTGCTTGTGTTTCCTGGGGTGAAGTCACTGACATTAAAACTCAATTAGCAGTCCACACAGTAAATACTGCATGAGCCCAGCACTCAGCTAATGAAGGCCCAGAGCAGAGTTTTTCACACTATATCTCAATATGTCAGACTCACTGCCAGCAAGTGCATCACTCTGAGGTGAGGTTAAAATGCAGATGAGTGTTTACTGGCTAGTCCAGTTGTCATTCCGAGCATCTTATGCTCTATCCTCCCTGGGGACTCCTCTTCTGATCTGCTGCTTAGCTGCTCTTTGGTTATCTCACTGCTCATGCATACTAATGCCTCAATCAGCAGTTTTGGCCTCAAACAACAGAAATGTACAGATTTATGATTATCAAATTGTACCAAGAAAAATAAAGCTATGTTTCTATGCTCAATGCTTCTTCAAAGACAGAGAATGGCATTTGTAAAGGTCCTTTAATAAGCTGGGTTTGACGGCACAGCTGTTTTTGCACCGCAACTGCATAAAGAACTAATATTCTGTAAAAAACGTCACGTGTCGTGTAATGACAGATGAACTGCACCTGATTCCAGTGCAATTTGTAGCTTGAAATTAGCAAGGTTGCCTTCTGGCCTGAATGCTAAAAACATAATTTGTTTTCTGTGTACTGTAATAAGCAGGCAGACAGATTTTTCCTTGCTTGAGTCTTGACAGAGCTATAAGTAGCTACAGCTGCTATTGTGTGCTCTGAGGAAGCCCGGTGTATGTGCCGACCACACGCTAACAGGCTGCGACCTCAGAGTGGTAAAATATCTGTTGACTCACTTTCAGTGGAGCCACTGTGAGTATGTGAAAACAGTTGCCCCATTTACAAGATACTGTTGGTTTAATCTAGTCATTGTGGCGGTGGATCATGTGGCCTTTGTTGTTTTACAGGAGCCACGATGACGTTGGTTTACATTATGTTCAGCAGGCTGAGGTTTTTTTGCTGGCACAAGCTTTCAGTGTGCAGATAGTCATTGTACAGTATTTTAACCATTATTATCAAATATGTCGTTGCAGTTACATTTAAACAATTACATGTACCTTTAAATTGAGGTGGAGACTTACAGCATATCATGTTACAGTAATCATCGGGAACAGCCTGAAAAAAATGACTTGATTTTACAGAATTCAGACATAAATATGATAAAGCGAATTTAAAACACTTTCAGAGGAAACCTATAACTCAATCAACAAAATCTATTTGACTTAAAAGTTCAAATGCATCAGTTATATCTACAAAAGAGTATGTGAACCCAGGAACAGGATAGGAACATTTTCAAATGAAATATCCCCTATTTTTGTGAGCAGTCTAAATACTGTGATAGACTGGGTTCCTGCCTTGTGCTCACAATGGATACTAAAAATGAGTGAATGAGATCATGATTGTACACGTTCATGAATAAATAGAAAAATGAATTACTCTGCACATTGTTATTAAATTAGAGGTAATTAAGCTTATAGAGAGAGCAGACGTGGGTGAATTATTTTAATCAATATAGCAATGTTTCTTAACTTGTGGGAGGAAACAAAATTAAATAAGCACATTTGATCAAATATTAAATACTGTGAACCAAGAAGAAATTGTTACTACGACAAAGGGGAGTGTGCTTTAGCATGAACTGTAATGGGAAGGAGCAATTGTAAGTGGGCAATGCTTATGGTTAACCTGACTGGCACATTGTCATTCGAATTTATATAATTTTTTCAATCAATAGCTGACAATCATTTGGGCAAAGGATTTTCAAAGCACTACAAAATCTACAAAGGTTGATATTTAGGTTGATGCATGATCTCATAAAACTACTATTCAAAAACATAACAAATTTCCATACCTCATTTCAATAATCCACTATGAATATACCTATGTATACCAGGGCCCTCAATCCTAGAGGTGGAAGAGAGAGTAAGTGGCTAACTGATAATATTTAATAACATTTTAAACAAATCGATCACAGTGAGATGTACTTATTCTGTAGTAGCATGTGTACAGTTTACTATTTAAAATGCTTGACAGTACATGGCCATAGGTATAGTAATAGTGTCTATCTACTAACAGAAAGAGTGACATCAGTGATGGAGCTGTGTCCAAGTGTAACATTATTTTTTTGTTTTGGCAGCAACAGGCATAACAGGTCAGAGAATTTCTACCTACCACCAACAGTTGTAACACATAGCATATTTTGAGATTGGGTCCCTGCTGAGAAAGAAGTACAGTATATTTAATATGTGCCTAAAGTGGTTTAAGAATAGTTTGCACTTTAAGACTTGAATCGCACAAATGCCTTAACACACAAGTGTGTGAATACAAACACACACACACACACACACACACACACACACACACAAAATCATGAGCTGAAAAGGGATTTATGTGTAAAATTAGCTTGTTTCATTTTCCTACACGCGTTGTGGATCTGAACCTGCCTAAAAGGTGTGGCTCAGTAAAAAAGAAATGAAAGATGAATATAAACAGCTATGCTGTAACGTTGACCATGAGCCTGACTTCATTGTGGCCACTGTCCAACAGTCTTGTTACAGTAACTTTTATTTAGCTTGTATTCTTAAGGGAATTCTGAACAGTGTCATGATTTATTGCTAACTAGGAAAGTGACTGTGTGAATGATTCTGATATGCTAGGTTCATATGAGCTTCTAGGTTCAAGTAGTTGGCATTCTGTGGCTGTGTCTGAGGGAGGTGAGGGCAGATGAGGGATAGTTCCCAATCACTACAACAGCCCTATGGCGACCGTTCAGTCAAACAGCCATGTCTAACCTTGACTGCAAAATGTAAATAAATCATCACTAAGTAGCTTCAGTAACTATGCATGTTCTAGATCAATAAAACATCATGATACTGCATGGTAAGTGTGTCCATTTCACTTGGTTCTCAAATAACCTATTTCAATTGGATGTAGACACGTTGTTCATTGTGATTTGTGCATCAATGTGGATAGCAGCAGTGAAAATCAGCCGCTGTATGGCAACACTGCTGTTCAGTTCAAACTCAGGCCCTCTAATCCAGATCAGCTCTGCCCCAGCTCTACACGATCAATACACAATGCATCAAAGGTTAGCAGAAGGTAAACTCATTCTTTGAAGCTGTGTGTGTAGAGGGCTGAATTTGTTGAGCTAACACAGCTCAGAAAAGTCTCCTTTTGATTGAGCCTGTTTGGTCAGAGCTCTGGATCTTCTGGTGTTTGCTGAGGAGACATGGAGCTTTTGAAAAAGATGCGTGTGCTCGTTAGTCCTCCCTCACCATTATTCTCAGGAGGGCACGGACACAGTTGGGCTCTGCACAGTTCAATACACATTGCACATTCCAAATGACATTCCAGCTCTGACACTTTCCTAATATCCTGAAAATTAGGGTTCGTTTGGTACAGTTAAAAAACAAAATAATGTAATTGTGTTACTTATTTTGTTAGTAATTAAGAATAATAAAATGTTGTAATGGGTCAATATATGTGATGTGGGAGATTACACCAAGAAAAACCAAAACTCCTTTTTTAAACAACATGACATATTTAAAAACTGAAAACCTGTTTTGTTTTAATTCTCGAAGAACATTGAGAATTATTATGGCCACGCTCAGATTGTTGAGTTCAGAATGTTGTTATTTGCTAACAATATACATATATTGGATTCATTTTTTTCGTAAACATATAGTGATTAGTTCAGAATAACTAGCCAATGGTCATCTAGACGTGTGTGCTGTTCTGCAGATCATGAGAATGCAAACTCAGTTTTACTGTAGTGGTTACACACAGCGAAGTATAATAAAAATGTTTAGAAATACAGATTTTACTGGTCATTTTCATTTTTACTAAAGAATGTAAATGTTTCACAGTTTCAGAAGTTTTACACAAAGCTGGCCTATATGGCATAAAAGCAAGAAACAATTTATTCCTGTATCAGGTTCGTCAGGTCTCATTTGTGCTCTCTCAAAAAAAAAACCCAAAAACTCGGAAGACGTTAAAATGTTTTATCTTCAAATGAAACAAAGATTGAACTTTTTGGACTGGAACTCAAAGTGCAAAACAAAACACAACACACCACCAAAAATACACCATACCTACCATGAATCTGGTAGTGGAAACATTATTTTATGGGGTGTTTCCCTTCAGCAGGGACTGGGCAACTGGTCAGGACTGAAGGTAAAGGGATGTTACTTAGTACATCCAAATTCTGGAGGATAACATGACCGGGTGGGATGGTGGTGAAGTGTTTGGCGATGCAGAGATGCTCTTCTGCATACCTCGGTTGTAATAAGTGTTTATTTAAGTTACTGAAAGCATTATAAAAAATATTTATACATTAACTTTACTTACATCACTCTTTTCAATTACTCAACTATATACAAAATATACCCAAACACTACAGCTTCAGCTTTCCCATGACCAGTGGTAGGGAATAGAACTTCTGCTACCTCCAACAGCTTTGCAGATCCTCTACTATAATGCTTCTCATTAACATTGCATTATACTTGCTTCATTTTTTCCAGTTATTAGTAATTATAACGCTACGAGATTCACACACGCCGTGTACGCCGTCTATGCATAGTGCAAGGCTGATCTTGACTGCTAGATGGCAGCACTGCTCTCTGCATGCGGTGTTTTTCCTCTCGTGGAGGAACTTGTGATTTCTCACCCCTTTATCCCTCTACCGGTAAGAGTTGGGCAGCTTCATGAGCCGTAAGCCAGCAGGACAGGTGGCTAGAGCTACAGTAGTTGGCACATCCAAAGATCGTTCGTCATCTGAGCCATCGTGAAGTCCTCATGTCAACCAAGTGTTCTTACGAACGAATTAATGATATTGCTAATGATCAGGAATAAATGGTTTCACAGCACGTGACTATTATCCACACTGCAGTTCCTCGCCAAACACCCAGCATCGAAATGGAACAATGATGCCTCTGTAAGTAAACATAAAGATAGCAGCATGGAAAATACTGAAGATGAAAATACAAGATGAATGCATGTGCCACCCATTTCCCTTTGCTTTCACTCTTTCATTAGCATCATGACCCTAGTGTAGTCTGCTACTTGCTTCAGCCTGTTATCTCAATAATGTTTTAATGCTAGTCAAACGTTAGTGTGAAAGACAGCTCAATTGCGGCTGTGTTAGCCAGGATAGTCAATATTAGCAGAGTACACTGACTGTGGAAGTTGCTGGGGAGGAGAGTTTTGTGTGTGTGTGTGTGTGTGTGTGTGTGTGTCTGTCTGCAGCAAGAGAAGTGCCTTGTTTCTAAGTATCCTTCTATGAACCTTGACCGATCATGGCAAAAGGAACAATCAAGATGTCAAGCGACAAGGTTATTGAAATGTGTACTTTTCTTAGGCACTATTCTTGTAGGCATTAGAAATTGCCTTACATGTATTAGCAGCCTTTACTGTGATTATCAAACCTACATTTAATAGGCTTGCAAATAAATTCAGAGTACACTAAAACAAGCTTAATTTTATCTATCTTTGAAACAGTCAGTGAATTGACGGTTCCACGCCCAACCCCACCTGCGCAGCCACATCAACGCATCCACTCCCCAATCACAGCTGCTTTATATACAAAGAGCTGTGCAAACAGTTGATTTGGAAGAATCAACAGTGGCAGTCACATGACTCCCTGCAAACACTGAAGGCTTTTTTGTGTGAGTCATAATGCTCTATAGAACCAATTGTGTGGGTTGGGTATTTTAATAACAACAGGAGTCTGACTAATGTTTGACTTACATCTCATTACAGAATGTGAATAAAGAGCAAAGATTGACTACTTCATGACAGTATCCCACTGTTTAGATGAGGCTTGCTAACCTGTCTCGTTTACTCTATAGGCCTTCCAGGGCAAACAAACAGACTAATATTGACCGTCTGCAAACTGGGCTCACTCAGCATTATATACTCCTGTAGCAATTTCCTCAAGGCCTTGGGATGCTGTCAACACAGCAGCTAAAGGAAATATTTAATACATAGGCTACTGCAGGGTACATCGCGTTAATATGATAAAGTCAGGGCAAGTAATTTAAGTAATAGGCCAGTTTTTTGAAACCATATTGTGCTTTAACCGTAACCTGAAAAATAAAGTAATTGTTAGATTTTCAAAACAACCTTCCTATCACCTTTAGAGTGCATTGTTCTCCTCTGCTTTTTCCTGCTTTCATGTGTCGGTTTTGTTGTCTGATATGGATCAAGTAGGCTTAACATCTGAGGTGAGTGTCAGGCTTATCGCTCCACTGTTAAGCTTTAGGGGATGTGCTATACTTAAAAATCAAAACAAAGGAAAAGCAAACATTATTTCTGACCAGTTGTTTCTGAGCACAGACCCCCCCCCCCTCCCATCCACCCATACCACTTTAACCACAAAACAACTACGGCAGCAAAACACATTACCCTTTTGATGTGGAAACAGGCTGCTCCAATTTGGACTTGCTGACATGTGAAAAAAGTGACATTAGCTAATGCACTCCTTAAACACCATAATCGCGCTTTCCGCCCCACTGTTAATGAATGCTAATTAGAAAGCTTGCATTTTCCCCTCAACTTCATGTTTGCTGGCTGCCTCTCTAATGTGTTGTATTGGTTCTCCTCTGCCTCTACACCTCTACTTCAGAGCTGCTTCACCAACTACCAAAGTCGACTAATCCATCCGTCTCCAGCACTGTTACGTAAACCACTAACTGCCTAGCCACAAAATTGTTTTAATTTTGCATTCATTTGATCCGAAAACCTCCTCATACTGGTAAAAGCGTGTGGGTGGCTCCACGGCTAGGTTAACACAGGCTTTCGTTAGTATCTGGCACTGAGGGTGGTAGGAATATTTTAGCGTTGTGTCTAAAAACTTTCTGTCTCTTTTTGACCACAGGCAGGTCTTGCAGAGGATAAGGTCCCTACCTAAATATCCTGATGGATGTGAAATTAAATCAATCAATCCACGTTTAGACAAGTTTGTTTATTACTCATTGTTTAGTTATTTGCTCCAGTTGTTTTCCATGTTAATGTGATGTGTGATTAATAAGAAAAAAAGATAATAAACACTGCTGGTAAAGAGCAGAGTTAATATGTTAATGTTCTATAGGTGCCTCGGCTGAACATCTTTACATACAAATTGCCGTTTTCTAACTGCGTATCTCTCCGATGACACAAATTAATGACGATAATTTTTATACTTGTACAGTTGCATAAAAGTATATTTAAACTATTTTTAAGCCTAATAAAATGACGCATCTAGTTCGTTTCTGGCCTGTCTGTGTTTATGCCACGCTCAGTGACAGGTGAAAGGTCCCTTTATATTTCTTAAAATACTTTATTCTATGGCGACACACCAAGAATCACAGCCTCCAAAACAGCTGTTAAACCATCTGAATAACAAATGAAGTGAGGCGCACACACTTGCCAGTTTACTAGGCGAATTATTCCGACGAATAATGACGGTACAACCACATTTAGGGCTATGATTTAAGCATAAGGAGGCTACAGTTGGTAAACGTATTTTCCCAGTTAAGCAGGTCTTGCACACAGGATATGGGACTGGCAAATTCTGTGGTAGGGCAAAATTACGAATTTATGGCATCTGTCCCTTCTCAGAGCAATGAAACCTCTCTGAAAGGGAAAAACAGAGCTGGATTTATATCGGCGGCTGTCCATGTGCTGAACATGAGCCAGAGAAGCTGACTCTCTTCCAATTCGTAGCTGCTGATGTCAAACCCTTGGAGTTTGAAATGTTTGGAAGACTCATTATTTTCAACACATACTTCATTGCCCACTGCTCGATCATCCCATATTCCACAAAGATATTTTAAAGGTTGTTGAGTGTGAGCATATTTGCCCACAGTTCTCAGCGGGTATAGTCCTGTGTAGTAACAGTGAAGTGAACAGTTCCTGTTTAGGCTATAGCTTAGTCATTGACATTGAATAACGCATTACATACACTCTAAATTCAGTCTCTAATTTTCAAAGTTATGCCTCAATACTGTAGTATTAATGTATTGGTATACAGCACAAATTGCAAACTGACAGCAATGACGAATGTTTTTGCAATTAATATTCCAATGTATTTCATCCTGCCACGTGTTAATCATTTAACCCTAGTAGTCTGAAAAATAGAAAATGTTAAATGTGAACTTTTATTTGAGCATGTGCACTAGGGAATGGTTCTATTTGTCAGATGCTGTCTAGACATTCAAGCTTGATTATCTCTTTGATAATTCCATAAATACCCATTCAAAAACAATTATAGTAAACGTGTATGTTTTCTTACAGATAATGAACAAATAAGTTTGTTACTGTGTTGCAGTAAATACAAACAATATTTATTTATGAACTGTTTTGAAGGCTTAGGAGAAGTTTGGAGAATCATACCGACAAACAGCTGTTTTAAAAAATATTTAGTCACATGAGAATAAAAACACTGAGCTCTACACTTGTGCTTGGTTTCCCAACCACAAGGCACTTGCCATGGAAATAGAAGTGATACATTTTTCATTTCCCAATAGGAATTACAGGCCTTGTGGTTTAGTTGCAAACCAACTCTGCGGTACAATACATTTTAATGGGTAATAAAAGAGGACGCAGAGGCCATTTATTATGCTGAAATAACAGTAAGTAAAATGGTTCTACTTAGCCTTCTCAGCATAAAAGGATCAGGTTCTGAATGAAGGTTATTCTCCGTCCATAAATCCATGCTCCATGAATGCAGCAGAAATCCCCGTAATTAAGAAAACATGGGTGCGGCCTTCCTACCTGACAGTCATGTTCTCTTCTGCACCCAGAAACCAGTCATAATCACTGTTCAGAATAGTTGGCCATCATGTCATGATAAAGTGAGTGTTTATTGACCTTATTATGACAGTCGACTGCTTACACCCGAGGCAACTGTCAACACTTAAAGCCTTGAACAAATGAAGGCTTTGAAGAGGTGGTTTACAGAGACTTTAGAGTGAGAGAGACTTGAGAGAGAGAGAGAGAGAGAGAGAGAGAGAGAGAGAGAGAGAGAGAGAGAGAGAGAGAGAGAGAGAGAGAGAGAG
>JAYJMA010142670.1:0-15000 GCA_036873895.1 Parotocinclus cabessadecuia | reverse complement strand
CTCAAAATTAATCGTTGCCACAAAATTGAAGGCCCAACATGGGTTTTGAACCAGAGAACCTTAACATCACAGGCAGTTTCTTAACCACTAAGCTATAGAGCCAAGAGCTAACATCTCAATTTTCGACCAGGCTTTAGCTTTTACTAAAATTTAATTGAATAAATGAAATAACCCTCAATATTAATCGTTGCCATAAAATTGAAGACCAAATGTTGGTTATGAACCAGAGAACCTTAACAAGATAGATAATCTTCTTGACCACTAAGCTACACAGCCAAGTGCTAACATGTGAGTTTTGGACCAGGCTTTAGCTTTTACTAAAATTTAATTGAATAAATGAAATAACCCTCAAAATTAATCGTTTCCACAAAATTGAAGACCCAACGTTGGTGTTGAACCAGAGAACCTTATTATGACAGGCAACTGTGCTAACCACTAAGCTACACAGCAACATGTCAATTTTGGACCAGGCTTTAGCTCTTACTAAAATTTAATTGAATAAACGAAATAACCCTCAAAATTAATTGTTGCCACAAAATTAAAGACTCAACGTTAGTGTTGAACCAGAGAACCTTAACATGGTAGACAATCTTGTTAACCACTAAGCTACACAGTCATAGTATACCATATGAAATTTGGATCAGTCTTTATCTCTTACTAAAATTTAATTGAATAAAAAAAATATCCCTCAAAATTAATCGTTGCCACAAAGTTGAAGACCCAACACTGGTTTTGAACCAGAGAACCTTAACATGACAGGCAATTGTGCTAAACACTAAGCTACACAGCTAAGTGGTAACATGTCAATTTTGGACCAGGCTTTAGCTCTTACTAGAATTTATTTGAATAAATGAAATAACCCTTAAAATTAATCGTTGCCACAAAATTGAAGACCGAACATTAGCTTTGAATCTGAGAACTTTAACTTGTCAGGCAACTGTACTAACCATTAAGCTACACAGCAAGATGTGAATTTTGGACCAGGCTTTAGCTCTTACTAAAATTAAATTGAATAAATGTAATAACACCCCTCCTACACCTCCTAGTTTATACACTCAGTCAGTTTTATCAGTTATACTTACCAAATAGATACACTTTGAAGCTATTTGTAATTTGTAACTGTTGCTCATCTGTTTTTGTGTATTTTTGATACACTTTACACTGTTCTATAATTGTCAGGGGCCCCACAGTGACAGTGACTTGGAGGTATTAAGTGGATGAAGTACACAAACCATGTACTCTAGTTAGCCATGGTAAAATATTACTCCAGTAATAGTAGAAGCCCTCACTTTAGAGCGCCACTTGAGTATAGAACACAAAGATATTTGCCTTTAAATGTACTTATGTATCAATATAATTATAAGTAAGTAAAATTTACCAAAAATCTAATGTTGATGTTTAATCAGTTAATTTTAGGCGAAAAGACTTGTGTCACTCTTGGGACAACAGGGTTTTAACAGAATGTCATTAATTGTCACATAATGTAGTGGAGTTCCCCCTGAAATGAAAATTGAAAGTGGAATTTATTGAGAAAGCTACATGGAAAAAAACTACTTAAGTAGAGTAACAAATGGCATTTGATTCATTATTGTCCACTACTGGTGGAGCTGTGTTAGTGTGTGTTGTGCTGGTATGAATGTATCAGACAGCAGAGCTGGTGGAGATTTTAAAAAACCCAATGTCACTGCTGGACTGAAAATGCTTCACCAGCCAAAAATATAAAGCCACCAGTAGGCAGTGTCCTGTGAGCACGGATTAGAGAATGACTAACACAACTTGTAGAATAGCATATGAGCTACTGCTTCTGACTTTGCATGTACAAGACGGAACGTCGTATGGTGAATGTGCCTAATATGATGCACAGTTACAAAGTATTTCAGAACACCAGCAGAACTGCTATGTCTGAACCAAACATACAAGCAAAACACACACTAACATACCACAACCACCTCAGTGTACTTGCACTGCTGAAAATGAGTCACCATCCAAATAGTACTTGATCTGTGGTAGTCCTGACCACTAGAGAACAGTGACTAAAAATATGAACATGATTACAGCTTGTAATTGTAGAATTACAAAGCACATCTATATGGTAATGGGAACAGATCAAATGGGCAATTAGTTGACAAACAAGGTGTTCCTAATAACGTGAACAGTAAGTGAATTCTATAGAGTACCAAGTTACATTATTACAGAAATGCAAAGATTTCATTTAAAAAATGAAACACACACCCATTCTCTGAGAGCCAGTGAGTACTCAATTTACAGACAAGTTATTGGCTAAATGCTGTATATTGTACTCTAAATATACCGTAGTACACTAGAGTATATAGCCAAATACTGTATTTGTGCAGTATAGCCCCACCATGTTTGCTGCAACAATAGCCTTCATTCTTTTGAAGAGGCTTTCCCCAAGACTTTGGAACATGACTGTAATGTTGGAACACAATATGCTGGACAATAAGCCCGGGCTCTCTGCTGGCATTACAGTTAATCTCAGTGGTGTCTGATGAAGTTAAGGTCAAGGCTCAGTGCACAAGCTATCCATCAAAAATTGGCAAATCATTTCTTTATTATCTTTGCTTTAGGTGGATAGGGCAGATGGATGATGAACTGAAACCTTATCTAGAATACCTGAGGTATTCAGTATATGCCATTCTACTGCAACTGTTTTGTCTATGGAGATTCCATGCCTGATCGTAAAACTTTTCTATTATGAATTTGTTAACAGTGAGTGTGGCTGAAATAACAGGGACCACTAATTAGAAACAGTGTCCATAAGCTTCTGATTATATAGTATACATAATTAAATTATGAAGTCATGTCAGATTTATTTATATTACGCTTTTTTATAATGAAGCAATGTGTAACGCGAGACGTGGAAAAGGCAGTTGCAAGCAGGAGTTTATTCAAACATGGTAGGCAAAAACACGGCAGTATGTGCCTCGGAACGGTACATGGCTTAAACAAGGTTCGAGGATCGGTTCATTAAGAGTGTAGATTATTTACATAAATAAACTGGTAAACAGATAGGATTTAAGCCAAGAAAGTGCTTGTATCTATGGCTATGGAGCTCACTAAAGTTCCCTATTATGTCAACACTCTGGCTGATGGTGTCCCTAAAGGGGTAGCTAATTTCACATGTCGCAAAATAGAGTCACCTATGACTAGAACTCTTAACAGGCTTCTCAGTGGGTGCTTTATTGAGAAGAGTAAATCTGTTTGACATGTAAACAGGTTAAAAAAAAAAAAAAAAAAATAGCGCTCTGATAGCGCACCTATCAGAAATAGAATTGACTCTAATGAGGGAGGAAGAACAGCTAACCATGCCATACTGAGCACAGGAAACAAGCATAGAATAAGCTGTGTTAATACAGATAATCAATTAAATGTACCTTAGCTTCAGGTGGCATTGTGGGTTGCCTATTGAAGATGTGGGCACAAGTGATTCAGCCGATAGTACAGTAGACTTGCAGTTGGTCTGTAGGTCGTACTCTGCACTGGTGGTCCAATACAGTGCTTGTACTGTCGATCAAAGTGCTGATGGAAATTCACAATATACATGTAGAATCAAAGCTATAAAATTATATGAGATGCCTGTCTTTTTTTCTAAGTGTGTACTGTTTGTAGTAAAACAAATTATCTTATTTAAATCATGCAACTTTCTGAGGGCATCATTTCACAAGATTCTAATGTAGATGAACTGATGAATGCGAATCATATCAGAACCAGTGTGTTCAATATATAATGCTTGATGACAATAATTAATCAATTTAATATAAAATAA
The DNA here is from genome assembly GCA_036873895.1 of Parotocinclus cabessadecuia. Classification (NCBI taxonomy): domain Eukaryota; kingdom Metazoa; phylum Chordata; class Actinopteri; order Siluriformes; family Loricariidae; genus Parotocinclus; species Parotocinclus cabessadecuia. The sequence goes on along the minus strand of JAYJMA010142670.1, from coordinate 11,213 downwards.
CACAATCTACTTGTTATACAGATTGCATAAAAAATAAACTTGTGATGTATTGCATTGCATTAATTACATAGAATATAAACCATTTGTTATAATTATAATCATTTGAAAACACGCTGTCACAAGGGCTGGCAAATTAATGTTAAAAACGTTTATTGCTTAAACGCTTTTTAATTTTAATGAGCTTGTAATTTTCGATGGATACAGAGTGAACATATGGGCATATGTGCTAAAACCACAGTATATTAAATCAGTTACTTTCTTAAGATAAGAAAATCACAAAAAAGTAAATGATAATTTTAGCATTAAAGTCAGGATGAAATAACACCGTTTATTAGTTTTAATTAGTCACCTAGTTTAAACTACACTGCTCATAAAAACGAGGAGATATGTCATTATTTGATATGTCAATACATCATTATTATAAAAAAAAATATCAGAAATAACAGAAATATCACCAAATTATAAATTAGTAGTATAATATCATATAGATAGATAGATAGATAGATAGATAGATAGATAGATAGATAGATAGTTAGTATATTATTAAAACACCACATGTTGCAATAGTACTACTTTCTTATACCATTTAAAATAACATCAATGTGCATTTTGGACTGCAGCCTGTATGTCAGTTTGCCTCTATGCCTACAAAGTGCAGACTAGTGACAAACTAATTTGCAATGCAGTATCCATAGAAACAGGTGAAATGATAATTCCAAGTAAGCATTATGTGAAATTAACCTATTAATATGTGTTCCATGTCTTCAAACAGACTTGAGTTTATTATTATTATTATTAATTTCTTACAACGCTAACATAATACAGCAAACAATCAGAAATCATCAAAATGTGGATTATGAGCTTGTACATTAATCTTCTCTTCTTCAATGTTAGCAGTCCAAATGTTTATCTGTACTTCTTCTGGCTGCTCCGATTAGGAGTCACCACAGTCCAGATCAGGCTGATCCCCATCTTAGATTTGACACTGTTTTTGCTCTTCCTGCTGAAACCTTCTTCATGCAGGTACTGTGAATGCCCTGATACATGCAAACCTGAGTGTTTTTTTTTTAAAGTACCATCCAACTTTCAGGAACTTAAACACCACCATTTCCAGCAGCTGGCTCTTCCCACTGAGCCTTCAGAGCTGCTAACATCATCACTGTTAATAGACTAAAAACTCAAATACATTATATCACTCAATACCATTCATGTTTTTGTAGTGAGAGAGAGAAAGAGAATATTTTCAGAAATTATTTTTTATCTATAAATGTGCGCTCCAACAGAGCTTGGAGTTATTAAATGCCAACTGCTGAATACTAATCACATTCATTAAGACACAGTCTTCCTGTATGTAGTAACAGCATGTCAAAATAGTTAGCTTTACTACAAGACATTATAATTCTGTGGTGTGTTAATAGCCACAAAAGAGAAATAATCTTTAATCCACACATTTTAATCAAACACAAAACTTAAGTGGTGGTAGTTTTCACCCCATTCTCAACACAATTACATGCTAAGATGAACCTGGTATGTGTAGATTAGGTGCAGCAGCATTACTGGGTTTTTAAAACACAATGTAAACATACTGGGTGTATTTCTGGAAAATTACTATGAAAAATCGGTCTGTAAAGCAATTACCCAAAATACACATGCCTACATGCCCATGGTTTCATTTAGAACCGCAGCAAACATGGCTTTAATGCATACAAAACCCGCATTTTGAAGTTCCTTTAAACTAAATTTCATTTCTTAGTTTGTTAATTAGAGCTTACTTTATTCCAAACATTGATCTTTACATTTCTCCATCAAATACTATTGTACATATTCATTATACAACAGTGCATAGCAATGTTGCAGAAAACTCACAAATATGGCGTATGCCTATTTTAACATAAGCAATGTCAAACTGACAAAATGTAAATACATAATAGTCAAAGTGATTGACAGATTTTATCTCCTGTAATGCTAACACACAAACATTAAAAGGAAGGTCCTTAAGTATAACAAAAAAAGAATCCCGGGAGTCCTTCAGAAGAAATCAGAAGCTACATTATACATTATAACTAACTTCACCAGTTACTAGTTGTTATTTATGTTTAGGAGGAAAGAACCAATTAACCAGTTACAACCAGTTACATCAACTTAACAATCTTAATTAAAATTAAATACATAAAGTAAAATTATTTCCAGAACGTTCCTTTTCAAATTGTCTGAATTGTCTGAATAAAGTTTACTACTGTTTTGTGGTGCCATTTAGGAAAGTGGTGTTTCAGAACTTGTTTCCAACAAAATGTGCAACTGTAACCTTCCATGGACAGTTTTTTGGATGATTGTGAAATTGCTACCAACAGAACAATCTTATTCCACACTACAGGACATAATAATAGGTATAATTTCAGCTTCAAAAAGTCCTGTCAGAATAATCCACCACCCAAATAATGTTACTGATTAGTTGATCAAGGCAAAGTGACAAATTGGGGTATTAGGACTACAATTAGGTTCTCAACATGAATTACACAGCTCAAGGTAAGTATTTACAACAATATTTGTAATAGAATTTGCATCTCGTAAAACCTATTTTAGGTAGCTAAAAGGTTAGACAAAACTTTTTACATTTTGCAGGACAATGAGCTTACTTAATTAGTTACATTTGGCTACACCTTCATTGTTGTCTAATGCTGTCATACACCAGTGTCTTGAAATGTTGTCTTTCAATTTTCGTGTGCAAACTAGTGTGCGGTTCAGCTAGGTGCATTACGCGTTGACAGTCAGCATGGCTCTAGCTCCCACGTATAATTACAGCATTATAAGCATGTGTTTAAATGCTAAATGCATTAGGATGTTCCAGTCCAACTTCATACAGGTGAAGAAAGTCTGCTTATTTTCATCACCACCAGCAGGTTATCAATTAAACGTTTGCTACCCTGCATAGCGAAGTTTTAAAAGTTTAGTTTAAAAGTTATTAACATTTACATTTACAGCATTTAGCAGATGCCCTTATCCAGAGTGACTGCTGATACAGTCTTACAATTTAAGCAATTATTGGTTAAGGGCCTTGCTTAAGGACTCAACTCTGGCAGCTTGTAGCAGCAGAAGTGGGATCTGAACCCTGGACCATTAGGTCTAGAGTCCTGTACCTTAACCGCTAGTCTACCACAGCCCATAACTTTGGTATGTCAAACACCTGCTCAATCAGTGCTCTATTCACAGTCACACAACTGATATCCATATTGCACCTTGCAGTTTTTGTTGCTACTGCTCTACATATCTTCTAGGCACGACTCAGTTGTCTGAACAACACATCCTAACAATGTAAATGTATTTTTCCATTGCCATATTATTTTTTTATATTTGTATGCATGCATTTATTTAAATAATTACAATATATCAATATCTGCCAAATGTACCGCATCAAACCAAACTTGTGTGTTTGCATAAATTAAGTGTTCACAATATTCATGACATTTCTCCATACAATTCAGCCACCACTAAAGTTAATAAGAACTAAATCATTCTCTTATGATAAGGTGACATTTGGTTGCACCGGGAGCATCTAGAAACTGCAGAACAGAATAATAACCAGAATATTAATGTAAGAATACTGACCCCGTACAAGTCAAGAACAATAACTTTTCATAAAAATTCTCTTTTGACAGATGTCATTTCTTGAGATTCTCTCTAGCCTTTCAAATACTGCTTAGACTAAAAAAAACTAAACTAAAAGTTTAACTCGCAAGTTTTGTTTGAGCAAAATAAAGTAAATATCTTAAAAGAGGATTCTGAGCTTAGCTAGTCTGAAGGAGAGGGTTGTGGGAGGATCTGAAAGCTAAGCCATTTTCTTTCCTTTCCTTCCACCTGGTCCAAGGATGCTGGAGAAAGACAAATTAATTTAACAGTCATGTGAACCCCTCAGTGCTTCTTAATGATAAAAAACAGAAAGACAAGACATCCAAAGCCACCCACAGGCACTAAAAGACGCTAAAGAAGACGTACGTGAGCATTTCTCAAATTAATTCAGCATTTGAAGTTCAGATTTAGACCCAAACTGCCAGTTTAGAGCTCAAACACACAGAATCTAGGTTTTGTTGTTCCATTTGTTCTGAAGTGCACTGAGAGAATACTGGCATACGATTCTCCAAAATGAACGAAAACATTTCAAAGAGTAAACTGTTTGGTTAATTCCAAACCGGGGAGAAAAACAAACATGACTGGTTGGTAAAGCATGAATACTTTACTTTCAGAGAAAGCTATTATAGCTATTTTTTTATCCTTTTTTCTTTCTAGGATGAATGTAAGGTAAAAGGAGGATGATAATTCAGATTTTTTGCACAACTGGAAACACACAGTCATTAGCTGTGAATACAGTGCATCAAAAAACACATTAAATCCAAAATTAATTGCGATTATGGTGAGCAGTTATGAAAGAAGGAAAAAAGTATTACAGATTTAGTAAATTCATTAGAAGGCTGAATAACACATTTCACAGTTGAGGCAGATTCAAATATGCTGAGAAAACTTCAATGACTTCTGCAATAATTGTGTTTGTAAAACCAGAAACATTTGTAAATTGTCAACTAGAATAATAATGCGTTTTAATTTTGCCCTCAATATTGCTATTTGTTAGGTGAATGTTGAAGTTAATTTGTTTACCTTGTATAGCTTTTGTATCTTCTATTGCCAAATTCTGGTAAGCCAGTGTGAATTGTAGCCTCAGTTGCCTGGTTTTAGGTCAAGTGTTTATTAGAGTTACTGTTGTCTTTCTATCAGCTCAAAAACAGTCTGGCTATTTTTCTTTGACCTTGAGAAATGCCCCTTACCAGATATTTTTTGTAGGAACAGTTTGGGGATGGCCCCTGTGTACTTAACTGGGCAAAAAGCAATATATATATACATATATATATACACAATATATATATATATATATATATATATATATTAGGGGGGTGCAGAGTTATCGCGCAGGCCGACGTCAGAGTATGCTACAGACTGGGGAGAAAAACAACCATCAAAACGTCTCGGCTCCACGCGTTTACTAGGTTTAGGTTAGCTTTAGAATAGGCTGCTGCGCGTGCGCATTGAGAGTGCCCATACTTTGTGCTAGCATAACTGCCTAAACAACACACCTAAAGCTGAAAATGAGTGAACACACTGCACCAGCCTCGCAATCTACCGCCTTAGATTTAATTACTAGGTGAGGATCATCTTCACTCACATGGAGATGGTTTGGATTTGAAAACACTGACATTGGTCAAAAGACAGCAATTTGCAAACTTTGTAAGAAAGCGGTTGCCGTTAAAGATAGCTCGACAACTAACCTGTTCCATCAGCTCCGAACAAACCACCGCACAGAGTACGAGGAATATGAAAAGCTGCGGGAGCCCGCTGTCCAAGACAAACCTAAAACAGCAAAGGTGTCTGGCAAAGCACACACTCAGCAAACTTTAGCTGAGTCATTCACTAAAAAAGTGCCTTTCGACAAAAAAGCAGCAGATGGCAAGAGATAACAAATGAGGTCACCAATTACATCGCAAAAGACATGGTGCCTGTTCAAGCAGTTGAGAGAGATGGCTTCAAACAACTTTTAAACACTCTAGATTCACGATATAAACTGCCTGGCCGAAAATATTTCAGTCAAACTGCTCTGCCCAAACTGTATGAATCATGCCGTCAAACTCTGGCGCATAAGCTAAAAGACGTCGCACATTTTTCCACCACGGCGGACTTATGGTCAAGTAGAAAGTCTGAGCTATACCTTTCATCGACACATTTTTGTACCTGCAAAGCTACTGTTTGCAAACATCACACTTCCCTGAAGATCACATAGGAGAGTTAATTGCCCGAGGTCTGCAAGATGCACTGGCATCTTGGTCGCTGCGAGAAGACCGCATGGTGTGCAGGACAATAGACAGTGGGGCTAATGTTGTCAGTGCACTACGGATAAACAAATGGAAGAGGCTTCCATGTTTTGGACACAGACTTCATATTGCTGTTGGTGAGTAACTTTTATATAATGCAACTTAATAATGCACTTACAAATAATTAATTTTTTTTGTTACACTAGTGTGTGCAAACGTGAAAATATGTGCATTGTGTAACATAAAACAAAGCTGTTGTTGTATGCAACTAACAATATTTTAAACATTACATTACATTTAAATATAATGTAATATATAATAAGTTGTAATGACATTATTGCATTCCTGCACACTATATTTTTCTATTTATATTACATTTTTCAGAGAGGAGCGTGCAGGATCCGAGAATAGACAGGGCCATTGGGGTTTGCAAGAAGGTGTTTGGAGCTTTTTCCAACATCTGGAAAAAAAAAGAAAAAACTTGCTGATTCACAAGAGCAGATGAAGCTTCTGGAGCATAAACTCATCACAGAGTCACCAACAAGATGGGGCTCAAGACAGCACATGATAGAGAGATTCCCTGAACAGGAAAAGGCTATTCGTCATGTGTTGGCTGGAGACAAAATACACCTTGTCCCAACATGGCAGGATGTGGAGGTGCTGGAAGCGGTCAGCAAAACACTTGGGCCTCTTCTAGAGTTCACATATGCTCTTTCAGGTGAGAAAGGTGTTCTGGCTTTGTTTAACACTGAAGTCCTGAAGTTGAAATCTGATGACACAGACCTAACAAAAAAATACCATAATTGAAAAAGAGATCAAAAGCTACTTGATCATACCAGAAGTGGACAGTGATGTAAATCCACTTGACTGGTGGAAAACGCAAGAAGTAAACTTCCCCAGATTGGGTAAGCTTGCGAAAAAGTACCTGTGCATCCCCGCCTCAAGCAGACCTTCTGAAAGGGTTTTTAGCACCGGAGGAAATCTTGTAACGTAACCGTGCTGCTCTGAGGCCAGATGCTGTGGACAGGCTGGTGTTTTTGTCACACAACTTAAGGTAAATCCCAAGAAGCCCAGTGCATGTTAAAATTGATGTTGGAAAAGGCAGCTATTTCTGCTGTCCTTCTGTCATTTTAATACAAAGACCATGCTACTTTCTTTTCTGCAATTTGTGGACTTTGTTTAGATTAGAGTCATTGGTTTATAAATGCTATAAAAACATTTTCCCCAGAAGTGCTGCACCATTTTTCTACAGTTCTACAGTTGTTTAATTCTTTTTGTTAAGTATGTGCAATATTATACAGTATTGAGATTATTCATTTATTTAAACATGCTATAGTCTATTTTTTTTACCTTTTGTGCCATACTTGAAGCAAGCAATTTGTTCACAAATGTTGTACTTGTTTCTGTGTCTGTTGAAAATGCTTTCATTTAGTTGTTGGTCTTTGTAAATTTTGCAATATTAATATTTGCACTGGTGATTTCAATGTATTTGTTTGTCCAAAATAAAAAAAATATGCCTTAATTAATATAATTAGTAAGAAATAAATAATATAATTTAAGAAGTGCAAGCTAGTAAAATATAAGACTTTAAACAGATTATTAGATAATACAAAATATAATTTATTATCGTTATCCACAAAATTACATAAAATATCGAGATATTTTTTGTCAGTATCACACACCCCTGATACACACATACACACACACGCACATATATATAATATACACACACACACCCACACACCCACTGCGCAGAGGTCGCCATCTTATAGTCGAACACTATAGTCCTCCCAACTTCATGTGGCTTTGAGATTAAAACATAGAGGACCTAAGGGAATGGTTTTCCCCAGCCGAGCAGCTGGATTCAAGTCTTGCAAAGCGCAAAGTGTCGGATGCAGTGTTGTAAAATAAGCTGCAACTCTGTTCAACTGCTTGGTAAATGTGTGTAACCCTCAAAAAGCAGAATCCGCATCAAAGCTAGTTGGGGGATGGTTCAAAAAACACAACTAACATGCTGCATTATGCACTGACAGTCAGCTCCTAATGCATAAATATAGCATAGGAAATGAGTTTAAATGTTACATGCACTAGGCTGTTCCAGTCCAATTTCACACAGGTAAAGAAATTATGCTTGTGAAAATCTTTATTTGCATCGTCAGCAGCAGCTGATCAATTAAAAGTTTGCTACCCTACATAGTGATGTATAAAGCTGCACAGTCATTAAGATAACTTGTCCATGTCAACCACCTGCTCTGTCAATCAGTGCTCTGTTAACAGTCACACTGCTGATACCTGTTCTAGCATTTCAGCTGGAAGAAGGAGCGCAGAAAATGACAGGTTGTCATTCACTGCCAAGAATTTCATCTGTTCATCAAACATAAAGGTCCAACATTGCCCCCTAATGTAGAAAGAGGCACATATTTATTTAGAAGGAAACTAAATATTTAACTTCTACTTATTACAAAATAATGACTAAAATCTAAATGTTCCCTCATTGTTTGATAGGTCACATTATGCTGTATTTGTTTAGGTAATTTTACAGAGTATACAGAAAGTAATGATTGAGCCACTAACTTCAGCACATCACTGAAAGATCTGATAGAATTGGGACTGTTGCCCATATTCACAAATTAATGTGTCAAAGGTTATCAGCACTCATTTTGGCTCAACATTGCTCTTTTCTCTGGCCAAATGACAATATTACAGAAATATCTTTAGTATACTTTAAACTTCATTCATCTAAATACTCAAGTTCCAAGCATAGTATCTACAGAGTCAGTCATTTGAGTGTGGAAAGCTACAGTTTATCTTTCAGTCTTTGCCATTAAGAAAATGGATGCACTAAGCACCGAAGTCTCATTTGCCCATGTAGATAGATAAATCCTTGTCCATGTTTTGAGCAAATCTGTGATTCAGGAAGAGAAGCTGACCATGGGGAAGAATTCTTTGAAGCATTGCATCCACGCGGTCACTTTTGAGCAGCACCTGAAAAGGACAGCTCTGTCAGCCAATTACAGTATAAGGTAACTTGCAAAAACATGAGTAAAGTAAGATATAAAGTAGTTTATACCTTTAGAGGTCACTTCCATGTTTCAATGCATCAAATTGCATGACAGTCGAGATTTCAAAGCACAAATGTCTTTTTACACTTAAAAATTCTATTATATTCTATTCATATTGATCCAATGTAAATTTTGTATTTCATTTTGTATGTACTTAGAAAATCAGTGCTTACACTTAAAAGCCTGGCTTGAATTATTATAAGTTTAACAAACCATTTCAGAATCAGTTAAGCTATATTGATTCTCTCTATCCTTATCTAGTCCCGATAAATGGAATTTTAGCTGTACAAAAGGATCCCACTAAGAATATAAATACTATGCAACACTAAAAAGAAACATCGCATTTCTGATTTAGGCACTAGTGATATAACAATGGTGATTGAAGCGATTGACAACCCCTTGGCATCAGCCCTAAACTTAGGGTTGTTGTCATGATACATGTGTCAAATTCTCTTCGAATTGTCCTGTTCCATCATTGATGGTAAGCACCTCTGGCCAAGATACAGCAAAATAGGCCCAAAGTTTAATCATGGTTCACAGATGGGATAAGGCTCTTGTGCTGAAATTTCCCCCAAAAATAACACTTCTCATTTAGTTAAAAATATTATATATTGGTCTGAACCATACACAAACATCTTTAGTGCAGTTGAATAGAGGTTACCCTGAATTCCTTTGAAGTTGCTGACTACTACATGCCTTCCATTTGTTTTATTTTTCGTTGCGAAAGTAACAGTGATCTTGAATTTGTACACAACCTGTCTGATCATGGATTGGTGTACATGCTACTTGGCGATTTTTTAACCTTTTCCATTCTGATGAGCACCAACAGATCCTTTTCTGAGGTCCTCCTTAATTCATGCCATGATACACTACCACAAAGCCATGATGTAAAGATATCATTTTCTTAACAGAATCCTCATTCTTTAATTACAACAGGGTGCCCAGTCACACTTGTCATTCAATCTGTTGAAAGCACCTCATACCTTTTACCTTCAAATTAACTGCTAATTATAGAGGCTCACAATGTCGCCACTGGCAGATATCTAATATTGCATCATTGGTTTTTTGTAACATCATGGTCTGATCTGTAAAAAAATTCTAAAAGATGTACAAGCTTTCAAGAAGCACTGTATAGCATTTTATTGCCTGGCAAGACACTCCAGAACACAATAATGCATAAATGGATTTTGAAAAAATAAAATTAGGCTTAATCCCTAAAATCCTAATAATACAACAATGATTCAAAATACTAAGGCCACTTGTCTGCAGCAATGTTTAGGAAAGTGGCAGAAAATTGATCAGTGCATTACAATAACTAGACTGACTTGCCTTCATCCCACAATGCATCACTTACTCAGGTACTTTTTGTGTCTTTGTTGCCTTGGTACATCAGTGAGACTTGAGTGACCAACTTGCTGCTGCAAAACCATGATATATATCACCTAAGTAGTCACCAATGCTCACTTCTGAGATTCTTATGATTTTGCCCTTGTCAAAACCTATTCTATTTCTACTTTACACACCAGCAATGAGAAACCACAAGTTTAAATAACATTATTCTGTAGTGGTGTGTTTCAGTTGTTAGTCTAGTAAATCTTGTACAGCCTAACTTACTTTAGTTTGTAGTAAAAGAGTCAAGTCTATGGTGCCCATAGTCATATCACAACCACATTTACAAAGCAAACAAAAGTCAAGAATGCAACAGCATTAATTACGTAAGCAAATACATTAAGAAACAACACAAGATTCTACACTGTCAGACAGAGTTTATTATTGTTGGAATTCCAATCTAAAATTCCCAGATTGCAATTTAATATTATTATTAGGGCTGCAACAACGAATCGATAAAATCGATAAAAATCGATTATTAAAAGTGTTGGCAATGAATTTCATTATCAATTCGTTGTGTCACAGGATTTATGTTTTACTCGCCTTTACATATCCGCTTACATCACGCTTCATAAACGCTGGAAAATAAATAAATAAGACTTGAACGGAGAGACACGGAAATTTGTAAATAAGTTGAACATTAAGTGTGGTGTATATGAGTGAACACACTGTGCTCGATTATGTGATACTGTCATTAGCACTATGTAGAGCTGGTAAGGGTTACATGATGTACACACTGTTGAGTTACCAAGTAAAAGAGTTGTGTGAATGATTTTCTGAAGTAATCCACAGTATTAATATTATATAGTGAGTCCGAAGGCCACAACATTAATACGTTAATACATTCTACAAAAGAAACATGACCGATGCAGAGAAGAAGATTCGGCTTATATACTCAAAAGTGAGC
>JAYJMA010142643.1:0-15004 GCA_036873895.1 Parotocinclus cabessadecuia | reverse complement strand
GGTCCATTTTAGAGACCACAATTAACCTAGCGCGCACGTCTTTGGACTGTGGGAGGAAACTGGAGTACCACGGGGACGACATGCAGACTCCACACGGAAAGGACCCGGGCCGCCCCGCCCTGGGATCGAACCAGGGACCTTGCCGCCCGGGTACGACACCTATCCAATAGAAATATTTGAAAGGGTAATGAGATGAGCTCTAAATTCTAAATCTGCATCGCTGTGTCGACAATATTCCAGGGTTCAAATCCCACCACTGTTGGGTCAGCGCCCCCTTTTACTTGTAATGTGTTTTGGGATGTGCTGGTCTTGCCTGGACCAACATGGCGGACGTGTTGACGTATCCCAGGAACAGGCTGAAACGTCCAGTGTGGCGCCTTAGTCTCAGTATGGTCACTACGATCGTAGTAGCGATCCAATTTGGATGCTGGATCTGGGGATGGTATGATCCCCAGCCTGGCTTCCCCTCCGTTTGGCCTGACTGCGCCCACATGTCTGGGAGGGAAGACGGAGACCTGCGTCCTGCCAAGCCTTATATATTCTTAATTTGGCTTTTTATTTCTCGGCATTGTGAAATCCTGTCCACGCTTGCATGGTAAGACATGACAGCCTAATGCGTGACAGGACGATACAACATGGCACGGAGAGAGACAAAACGTGGCGTCGATAAGACGAGGTAAGACAAGACAAGGCAAGTCACAAAGACACGAATGATCGAGGGCAGGACACAGCCGGTCCATTCAAGACGTGATAAGACAAGATGATGCATTGCTTAGCACGATTCGACACGAGGAACGGGCCTGAGCTGTTACTGCTGAACGTCAGCGGAGATTTAAAACCCAGCCAGGAAACTTTGGCTGGGGGGAGGAAAGTGGAGCAGGAACAAGAACAGGATTTAGGCAGATAACCGTGATCGATCTGTGCAGGGGGTCGTTTTGTGCAGCTTTGTCTTTGCAGTAGCTGCAAATCCTTTCTCTCGTTCATCTCACTCCGTTTAGATGATCGGTGGATTCTTCGCCGTCCTATGCGCTACTGACACTCCGGCAGTGTATATCATTTGTGAATTTTAAGCTTTATGAATGCTGGAACGGCCCCAAATGCTGACTCACACCTACACAAAGATAAAAGGCCTCGGAGGGGAAAAAAAGCGACGTTCTCTGCATCTAGACATCTAGACGTGAAGTCTTTTCATTGGAAGCCAATTCAAAATAGCATACATGACATGACGTAACGGCGCTCGATAATAAAGTACATCGAAGCTCTGCTGATCAAGAACCCTGCGTTGGAGCTTTCCTGAAAATCTTCCTGAGCTTTTGAACCCTCTGTGGACTCGGAGTGACCTCACTGCCTGCCTGGATGAAGTGCCTCATTTCTCTCCTCGGGGGCACTCACTGGCAAAGAGACTGATCAGAACGATTGGTTTCTTTCTCCTGTTTATGGATGTGGGCCATCACGTCTAACCGTGGTCCGGATCTGGAGCGGCCTTGTTCGGGTGCTTACTTTCCACGGTGTGCATATTAATTAACCACGAGGAGATGGAGACCGGACTCCAGCAGGCTTATTAAGGAAGTGCACTGTGCTACAACATTTCCCGTTGGTATAAGATCACTCTGTGATCTTGATCACTAACTACCTATTCTGTTTTTGTCAGAGCTCCAGCTCGAGCACTTCCACATTAAGATCCGGCTCCTCCCAAGATGTTCGTTCATCATCAGTTCCAGCCCTCACAGCATTACTGTTATATTATTTTAATTATTATCAGATGATTTTAAGTCCGGGGTGGCAAGGGGGTCCCGGGTTCGATCCCAGGGCGGTCCTTTCCGTGTGGGGTCTTCATGTCCTCCCCCGTGTCTGCGTGGGTTTACTCCGGGTACTCCGGTTTCCTCCCACGGTCCAAAGACATGCGTGTTAGGTTAATTGGTGTCTCTAGAGCGGCCCGCAGCGTGACCGCGCGCATGACTGTACTGTAATGTGTTCTACGATGGATTGGCGCCCTGCCCAGGGTTGTTCCTGACCTCTCTGTCTCTTTTCGGTTCTTGGTCCTCCCAGGAATGATTCCTAATCCCGTCTAGGGAGTTTTCCCTCGCCACTGTCGCCCCAGGCTTGCTCATTTTGAGACTAGATATCATCTGTTCTTATCTTCTAGGTATTAGAAGATCGAGGCGTGTGAAGCCGCTTTGAGACAATGCTCCATTGTAAAAAAAAAAAACAACCAAACAAACAAAAACGCTGTAGAACTTAATCTGACAATCAGAACTGCTCCCCCAGTCTCTGAATGATGCTGTAGGAAGTCAAGAAAAGGTCTAAATGCGCCCTTCTCTGTGTCCTCGGGTGGCATATTGGTGTAGAGAACCATGCCAGAGGGACGTTGCCATGCCAGAGGGCACCAAGAGTCTAGGAGTTGTGTGCATTCCTGGCATCTTTGGTAGTGCCTAAATCAATATAGGGATAAGAACTGGTGTGCCGTCTTGCACCCAGAGTCCCCTGGCAACCATCGCACGGATAAAACGCTTAGCAAAGATAAACAAGACTGGCATTTAAATTGACGCCAGTATTGATTTCTGTTCCCTGGGCACCAGCACTATTGCAGATTACATCCCATAAAATGCCTTTTCATTGATCAGTGGGAACAGGTGAAATATTCGGCCTTCCTTGGCTGCTCGCTTGCCATGAAAAATATCTGGCTCATCATAAACCCAGCGACACCCTGAAATAAACATATACCGCTACACAAGCAACCACAACGCGCAATTAATCCACGCCTGCGTATGGCGACGCCGGGTTGCCAAATGTCAGCGCCGTCCTTAGCGCCACTGTGTTTTTGATTTTCTCCGGTAATAACACCGCCGAGTCACAAGGGAAGGCAGTGTAATTTCTTGACCTGATTGGACGCTGCGCTTTTTTTTTTTTGCGCAATTAAGGACCGAACCGATGCGGAAAAAAAAAACAAAAAACGAGGCGCTCATTAAGAGCTCGGCGGGACGGCAAAAGTTTGGAGCCGAAACCTGACTAACGATTCGAGCGCCGCGTGTCCTGCGAGGTGAAAATGGATCCGGCCCAAAATGGCTAATGAACCGATCCTCGGAGGGCTGAGTGTACTCGCGCTCAGATTAGGAATCATTAGCGAGGCGATGGTAGGTGTTTATTAAAGAATTTCCAGAAACTCTGCATGGGCCCCGTAGCTCCCTGGAATGCTTTAAAAAAACAAAAAGAAGAAGAAGAAGAAGAAGAAGAAGAAGAAAAAGTCGACTTTCGAAGTCAAAATATCTCTCCTGTAGCTCCTGATCAGACTTGCTGGAGGAGTTTTGGAACATTTCCTGGTCCCTTGCTTGAAGATCCCTTGAATGAAGGTCTCACATACGGACTTGGCCATGCCCCAACGCTACTACACGATTTACAGGTCTGTTTTGATCGATAGAAACAGTCCATCCATAGGAATCCTTGTTTTTGAAACCTGTTCTTGGTTGTGAGGTTCCAAACTGTGAAACCTCCCTCCACCATGCTTCACAGTTGAGTTGGAGCCCCGGGAGCGAGGTTCTGGTGTTCTGGCGAGCACTCTGTTCCACACAGGCAAAGGGACAGAATCGATTATCCGTCTTGTGGGCGTCGCCGTTTATCACTGTACTGTTCGTCCTTTGACAGAACCTTCTCGTCTGTGAAGCTCCTCGCCTGCGCTCCTCTGTTATGGCTTTCCACCCCACTCGGTCAATACAGGGGAGTCTATATTTACCCTGGTGTAAGTAATGGTGCAGCGAAACCCGAGAGTCTGTTTACATCCTGCCACATTAACCACTTAACCTTCTAGTGACAGTGCTCTTATTGATTCGCAAGAGGAAACACACTCGAAAATAGTCGCCATCAGCCCCGTCCGTGCCTTTCAGATCGTAAGGAGTCACAGAGCGAGTGTAAATAGCGGAGATATACCTGGATTAAGGTCAGCAACAAAGGTCCACCTCTTTTTCTGTGCTCACTGTTTACATTTATTTTTAGGGCATTTAGGAGACGCCCTCATCCAGAACTGGTGCAGTCTTACAGTTCTTGCGTAAGGACCCAACTGTGACAGATTTAAGCCCTTGACCATTAGGTCCAGAGCCCAGTACCTTAACCCCTGGGGTAGCAGCGATGTAGGAGCAGGTGTAGCTTTACACTTTGATAGTCCCCTTAACTTTGCTCCTAACTGGTCAGGACCACTACAGATCTGCTAATATTTGGGTGATGGGTGACCTCTCCTTGCACATCATCATTATGCCAGTCGGGATGGTCTTTTATAAGATCACAGCAGCCAAGAACAAACTCATGAAAGGCCGAAAGATGTGCCAAAGCTGGCAAAGACTGGACTGAAGATCGGCGAAACCGAGCATGAACTCAATTTTCGGGTCTACGGACGTAATGGTGGCTTGAGACTTTTGCACAGCACTGTCCATGGGAAGAAAGAAGCATAAACTGTGACATGTGCAAAAGTTTAGGCACCCTTCTCTGATAATAATACAGAGTTTTGTTAAGCCGGGCCGTCTGATGTTTTTCGTTTTTTCCCTTATTTGTTAACGTACCTTTTCTCTTGAGGGTTTTACTATGGAAATGTATACAACCCCACTGCAGGGGTTAATCCGAATTTCCTCCAAACTTTGCGTCCACATTATGCAGGTCAGGCTGAGAGCGCGGGGCGTCTGAAAACACTCCAGTGGAGGATCTTGTCCCTCGCTTTCAATTTCTAAAGCAAAGTCCGCCTCTGGTAATCAGCCTTTGGGTCTAATGAGATTAAGTCACTCTCTGCAGGAGTCAAGAGTCAGGAATTAATATGTCTCTCTTCGTCTCCATCTGATTCATTGATATGCCGCTCCACAGCCCAGTCGCCCAAGCCGTTAATGACATAATGAATAATGGATGGCACGGCTCAGTAAAACATTTCGGCTTGATTACAAACAGATGCCGTTTTAGCAAGCACCGGTTTGATCCATAGGATGCTTTGTTTTGCAGGTGTTGGCATTTATAAGAAACCACCGCCTCTGTGAGAGTCTTTTTCAACTAATGATTTAGGTGGGCTTGCGTCGCCGCAGCGATGCGCAACGGATGCACCAAACCAGATCTTGGTGCTCAAGGTGGTGCCAGAGTTCTGGATCTAACCTGCCACGGCTGGTCTTTAAGAAAGACCCTG
The DNA here is from genome assembly GCA_036873895.1 of Parotocinclus cabessadecuia. Classification (NCBI taxonomy): domain Eukaryota; kingdom Metazoa; phylum Chordata; class Actinopteri; order Siluriformes; family Loricariidae; genus Parotocinclus; species Parotocinclus cabessadecuia. The sequence continues at coordinate 9,849 of JAYJMA010142643.1, read as the reverse complement.
AACCTGCAAGTATCTCAGCTCAGTTACAAGTCTGATGGTGACGCTGTTACCGAGATACCGAGATACGCTGTTAACATGCGGGCTCAGCACCGCACTCTCTGGGAGGTCTTTGTCAGCTGCAGCACATTTGTTAAAGTTGTTGCGGTGTCGGATCGCTGCGGTGGGAAGGCGAGCGGGTGGGCGGATTCTATTTCGACGTTCTGCTCGAAACACGTCTTCTTCTCTCTCTCTCTCTGAAGAGTTCTAAAGTAGTAAATCAAAGTGGATAATCAATTTTCTGTTACTAGGCAACTGAAAAAAGTGCACCTCAAATAATATGCACGGCGAAGATTCAAAGCGTAATGAGCGTCGGCAATCTCGTTACTGCAGTTCATTCGGAGCGCTGGGATCATTTCGAGGGGAAATGAACAGTCTGTTCTCGGAGTTGACGTGGGAGGAGATCTGAGCAGGGACCAACAAGGGCCAAAGGGACGGGCACCTGGGCGTGGGTAATGGCCGCCCGGGTTTCACTGATGTGTGAGAGCTGTGAAGGCTTTTTAATCGCTGTTTACAGGGCCGTGTAAATCATGCTCTATATTCAGGTTATTTCTTTCCTTCCCCTTATTTCTATCTTCGTTTCTAGCTCACCTTTTTTTCTTTCTCTCTACCCCTCTGTCTTTCTTTCTTTATTTATATGAAGGATCTTCACTTTTCCTGTTCATTTCTTTATTTCTTTCAATCCTCAATTATTTCTTTTTTCATTTCCTCCCTTCCTTCTTTCTTGCTTTCTGTTTATCCTTCCTCTTTCTTTCTTTCTTTTTCTTTCTTCCATCCATCTTCCTTGCTGTTTCCAGTATCTTTTCTTTCTTTCTTTCTTTCTTTCTTTCTTTCTTTCTTTCTTTCTTTCCTTCTTTCTTTCCTTCTTTCCTTCTTTCTTTCTTTCCTACTTTCTTTATTTTCCTTCCTCTCTTCCTTCCTTCCTTTCGTTTTTCTCATTGATTGGAAGTGAATCTCCAGAGCTCCGTGAATCTTCCAGTGACCCCAAATCCAGTGGAATGGTGATGGATGGAAAAGTTCCTGAGTCCCCTCTGTCAATGCTCGTATCTACTGTATTCTATTGTATTACATCATGTTCTCCATTTCACAATCTAAGAAGCTTTATATCTGAAAGGATCAGATTTAGGCCATGGCCGTGTTCTCCGGAAGCCAATATCCAGCTCTGCCTTATCTCCAATCCGTCCATCCGCCCATGGATCTGGTGGAAGCTTGGAGCCGGCGTGGGTGGGACGGACACCTCCATCCATTGGGACTTTATCAGCGGATTTCATTTTGCTTCCTCCAGCCTTCCTAGGGTTCAGCCTGGTTCTGCCTGCAGCTCAGCGACCTTCAGAATCGTCGCTCTTTCTTCCTCTTTTTGCTTCTGTTTTCTTCACACGTTGTGACACCATGAATTAGCAGCTCCATATCGATTCCTAAAGCTATGATATGAAGCCTTTAGGGAAGCCAAGTGGAACACCAGGCACAATAAAAACATCAGCGCCTGGGTTAGGTTACCACCGGAAAGGCCCTAGAATCAATGGTGGTGGTGGAGTTACAGGATCATCCCTCCAGAAGAAAAGGCATTAAATGACAAAAAGCCTGAAAAGTGGACTGATTCCATGGGGGAGGGTAATATGGGGGAGGGACATGAGCTAATTGCCTTTGACGAGGCTGATTTCTGTTTGCTTGGCTCACATAATCCTGTTAAGTAGCTTTAAACAAACCATTAGAGTCCATTAAGAAGCTGGGGTTCTACAAGTATCGGTACTCTGACCTGCGGAAAAAATGTCTGAAGCTTGCAGTCACATGACACGCCCAGCACGCTAAATAATTCAGGACCGCCTTTATTTAAGAGACCGGGACACCGGGTGACACTCCGTCAACCCCGCTTTTAATCGCGATCTGTTTCTGTCCCGTCTCGGTCACCGTGCCACCCGAAAGTCTGCAGCCATTACGAATTGTGCATCATGTTTAATTTCATTAGAGACCGTCAGCGCTCACTCGCTCCCTTTGCCGCTCGCTCGCTGACTGATGCTTTTAATTACGTGCCTCCCTTCTCTGCTTTCTCATTTCAGATCCTGCCGATGTCATTAATAATGTAAAGATATTCTAATTAACAATGCCGCTGCCGTTTTGCAGTGTAAACACAACTGATGTATTCATTAGGGTTTAAACGCCGCTGATGGATTGCCAAATCGGGTGGTGGAGGGGGCGTCACGGGGGTGCGGAGCGCTTCGTGCGGCACAGGTTTGATCTGATCAAAGATGTTGGGAAGAACATGCCAAAGCGTGGACTCTTGTATCATATCTTAAAGTGTGTGTTTGTTCGAAGAGCGATGCTGCTGTCCAAGGTGCTGACCTGCTGCAATTCCTACTGGGGCTTCTTTCTTTCACTTTTTCTTTCTTTCCCTTCTTTCTTCTTCCTCCCTTTTTCTTTTTCTTTTTTTTTTCTGTCTTTCTGTTTCTCTGCCGTCCAATCTGTCCTCACTTTTTAGTTTCTCTTTCCTTCCCTTTCTTCTCACTCACTTTTTCTGTCTTTTCCTTTCCGTTCCTTTCTTCTTTTCTTGTTTTCTATTTTTCTTTTCTTGCTTGCTTTATTCCTTCCTTTCATTCCATCTTTAAAAAAAAATGAATTACATTTTCTAAAGAAAGAAAAAAAGAAAAAAAAAACCAAACGAAATGAAGAATGAATTAACTCATATTTGTTTTTTTCTTCTTTTCCTTTCCTTCTCTTCCGTTCATTTTCTTCGATTTCCTCTTTTTGTTTATTTCTTCACTATTTCTGTCTTTCTTTTCTATATCTTCCAATTTATTTCTTTGTTTTCTTTTTCTGTTTTCTTTCCTTCTTTCTTTCATATGTTTGTTTTTTTTTCTCCTTTCCTTTCTTCTCACTCACTTTTTGTCTTTCTTTTTCTTCCCTTTCCAATCCTCTTCTTTCTGTCTGTCTTCTGTATCTTTTATTTTTTCCTTCCAATTTCTTTCTTTTTACCTTCCTTTCATTCATTTTCTTTTTAATGAATTGATTCTTTCTCCCTTTATTTGCATTCTGTCTTTCTTTGCTTTTTTTCTTTCTTTTCTTCCATTCATTTACCTTCATTTCCTCTCTTTTTGTTTCTCTCTTCACTCTTTCTTTCTTTTCTATACCTTTTCTAACTTTCAAATTTCTGTTCTTTGTTTTCTTTCTTTCTTTCGTTTATTCGTTTCTTTCTTTCTTTCGTGTCTCTATGAATTCCTCGTCGCTAAATCGTTCCTTTATAAATACAGGTCAGTCGTGTTTCTAACCTGGCCTTCATTTCTTTTCTTTCTCGTCTCTCGCTCTCTTCTCTCTCCTCCTTATGAAAATGAGGCAGGTCGGTAAAACGAGGCCTCGGCTCACTGTAATAAGGATGAGAACTGACAAGCTGAATTTGGAGATTAATGGATTATCTGGGAAAGCACTGTCGCCGTGCCACAGCCAATGACCTTTTCAGATTGAAGGATGGCTCCATTTTAGCTCTCGGGGGGGGGGGAAAAACTTGGGACCAAACTCGCTTTCTTTTTCTTTTTTTTTTCCCAGAGAACTCGAAATAAGAAGAACCTGCAAGCAAACAGACAAAAAGAGAGCTGGAGATTAAAGGCTAGCATTTTTAATACAGGTGAAGAGACTGAGGATGAGATGGGACGCCCGGTTCATCTCTAGGGTCAGGCCCCATAGAGCTCCAAAGAGACCTTCCAAAAACATCGGTGGATCATCTGAGAACTTCTCAACGTGTCGAGTGTCGTTCACCTGATAACAGGATAACATCGGAGTGATTGTGGAGGATCTGGAGTTGGTCAGTTGGAGCTAAGGCACTAACGGCTCAATAACGGCAATGGCGAATTGTAACGTGAAGCGTAAAGTAAAAATCATCTCAGCGTTCAGACTCGGGGTTCGAATGAACAAAGTAATGAATGCACACGACTGGTTCCAGTTCTGTAGGTCTGTTCCAACCACGAGACGACAAAACAACAGAAATTGAACAAACTACCATCATAAATGGTAGAAGGTCCAAATTTGGTTCCCTCGTATCCACGTCAGGGCCCATAGTGCTTCCGGGGGATATCCAGGCAAATTCTTGGGATGCCAATCATTTTCTGGGCCCTGTAACTGGATCACTGGACCCTCATGCTACAAGCCCAGGTTAGAGTTCGAACCCAGGTCCTCAGCTTTCCAGCAGCTGGATAGTGATGGGAGTTTAAGAGTTCTGAGTCCAGCAGCTCCTATGGGTCAGTGGTACAGGCCAACTCCTGGAAGGCCTGGCGAAAATGGGGGCTACAAAACCTCACTCCTATGTCCAGTAAATTCCGGATGAGGCTCTGGACCTTCTGTCATGACCCTGATTGGGATAAACTGGGACGCTTTGCTTTGGCTCTGTTTCGTCAAAGAATCATTATCGCCAGTCTAAGAATTGAACTACGTCTAAAGAGGAGAGCCTGGGACGGAGCAGTCTTCCTTTCACACACTCTTCGACAACACCTTGGCATCGTGTGAGAACCTGGAGTACGGGTGGAGGGTGGAGATTCCTCCATATCTAAAACCAACTGGCACGGGGTGCCAAAACTTTATTCCATTAGGCTGCGTCTGTGAAGTCTTCCTCGAGTCTAATAAACCGAAGCCTTTCTCACAACAAAGAAACTGCCTCTGTTCCAGAAGAACACACATTTCCCTTTCATGTTATTCGGGTGTTTGATCTGCAAACTTCAAAGCTCCATGTGTGTTTTTTAATGTCGTCCCTTTTAAGTTTCAATCAAAGATCTAATTTGATTCGTTTCTGGGCAATCACTGGTAAGCAAAGGGTCAGTGTAATTAGATCAATCCCTTTGAGGCGATTGGAAACACTCACGCCCAGATTCTCAGGCTCGGGCAAAAGTTTTGGCACCCCTGCCCAGCGACGTGTCTGTGTTTACGTTTCGTTTAAGCTAAGCTATATCCACTGGAATACATTAACGCCTGTGGAGAATCTGTGGGATCATCTGATATTTCCAGAGACCTTGGATCATCATGCTATCTGTCCTGGGTTGCTCCGTTGTTCCTCGTTCCTGTTGCCATGCCCTTTTAAACTTTGGTGAGACGTACCTCCAGCCTTCCCTTCTTTGAACATGGGCAATCCCGACTGGGCAGTGCCCACGCAGCCTGGAGGCATCACCAGCATTTTTACAGTATTTTAAGTATTTCGACTTAGACGTAGCTTGGTAAAATAATCCCTCGGAGCCCAATCTTCCGAACGCTCCCACATTTAGGTATCCATTTTCACAACGGTGCGTCGTCTCAAATCAGCATTAGGATAAAATATGGTCTTAAAAGGCCAAATGGAGCAAGCCTAGGGCGACAGTGGCTAGGAAAAACTCCCCGAATGAAGAAGGAAGGAACCTTGGGAGGGAGGACCAAGACTCAAAAAGAGAGCCGCCCTCCATGGGTGTCATTAATATATGGAACATGGTGTTTCTTTTTTCTCACGAGCCAGTCATTGTCATGGCTTTCATTTGCTTCACATCTCGGGTTCCACTCCCTCCACTTCTTTTCTATTTGCTTGTCGCTGTTGCTTCTGGGCTTGAATTAATATTCACACATCCAATCTCACGTCCCCCATTGGGATTTGGGAACGCCAATACACCTTAATTACAATCAGCATCCCGGCGCCTGTTACAGGCATATTTGACATGTCCATTAAAGTTTAATTGTGTTTTGATTTTCACTGTTGGCAGAATAACCAGTAAAGCCTACATTAAATAAACTATTAGCATTCGCTCTTCACTTTTTAGGCGCGGTGGGAAAAATTCCTCAATAAGATCTTCTGACCGAACCTTCTCGTGTGGAAGGAGAAGGTCCTTACACTTGTGTCCAAACAGACGGACCGACAACGTATTAATGACCGCGGATTCAGAATGTCCCTGGTTCAATTGGTACAGTGGGACAGTTTCTTGTCGTTTGGTCAGTGGGTGACATCACAACTAGGAGACTGCTCAAAGACTGTTCACGTGTTCTGGGTAATTCCGATGATCTAAAGATCTTTTTGGCGGGTTTGTACAGGATATTAAACTGTCAAAACGGCATGGGTGTGATCACGTGCTTAGAAAAACCCACTGCTAAACCATCTGAGGACCATCCGAATGCCTTGCAATCTGATCTGGGACTACATTTTCTAAGCCTATTCCGACTGGAAGCATGGTGGAGGGTACGTCATGGGCTGTGGCTGCATCAGGGTCATGCATCAGTGATGAATAATCAGACACCCATGAGGGATCCAATCCATGACCTGAAGCTGAAGAGAAGTCGAGAAAAAAAAAAAAAAAAAAAAGAAAACACAAGAAAAGACGAAGCACAACGAGTTGAACGGAATATCCGGATTCTGAAACGGTCTAGCCAAGGTCCGGACCCTAACCCGGTTGAGATGTTCTGAGTTCACAAGACGTTTCACCGTCCGTAGTTTTTCAGCCGGGGCCAAAAGGATTACAAAGCAGATCGTGATGATATCCCATTTTATGAGTAATTAATGCCGAAATCCCACCGGGTTTCTCCACGAGCTCCCTGAGCACCGAGCTCTCATTAATGTTGCCTTGTGCAGATCTGGCGCTGTAACTCTGCTCCTGTCAAGGACGTAATGAGAAGCTGAAACAGCCACCCGGACTGCTGACTTGTGCAGCATTAATATGTCAGGAGACTCGCTTTTCTACGTCTGATATTGTTTTTTTCCCCCTTTCGTCGTTACCGTGCGTTTTTCCCGGCCTCGGAGAACAGATTGCACTCTCGTCTGGCTTGCAGTCACAAGGTCATCTCATGTGTAAATGGGGTTTCATCGTTGAACTAGGACGCTTCTCGTGAAACGCCTCTCCAAACACGTCCGGCACGACCTTGCCCTAAAGACAGCATCCGTCTGGTCCAGCAAGGATTCCAGCGGACGCTTGAGGCTGCTCCATTCTGATTCCTGTTCCAATAAACAGGGCCAAGTTTCCGAACGGAGGTTCCGACTGAGGTGAAGGACAGTCAACAGTTCTAGGGACTCATTTGGGAGGAATTACCCAACCATGGAGCTCCTCTGAGAACTACGTTTGTTTTGGTGCCAGTCGGAATGTTGTTTGGCTTTTTTTTCGGTTCAGGAAAGCCTAGTGTCGGCTTCACCGCTTGTCTGTGTTTTGCCTGTTTGCCTGTTGTTTACACGGCTACCGGGGTACAAGTAATTAATCATGCACATATATTTGCACCTACAAAGGGGGCACTGTGGAAAAAGTTTGGGTTAAAGTGAAGCCCCAGTCCTTTTCTGAAAGCAAAGACAGTTTGAGACACACAAGGCTATGTTGGCTCCAGAGAACGATCATTACTCCGTCCCGGCTCTGACAGAATTGCACTGCCTCCTCACAGGCAAAAACTCTACCACATTTGCATTGGCGCTACCATGGTTTCCGGAGAGCGATGTGCACTGAACGTTTGACTGAAAGGAGCCCGAAGTCATCCCTAATCATTTTTTCCCCCTTTTTGCTTTACGCACCGGCATGCAAAGAGGTTCCGCTGGCGACAAGGGGGGGAAGGAATTTCGGGCGGAGACGTGGCCTGATGAATGACTAAGCTTTTAAGATTTGTGCCATCTGACTGACATCCATCTCCCTTTTGATTTAATAGGATGCACTTATTCCCAAGGATCCCAAGGGACACCTGTAAATTCAGCAGCCGACTCACGGACAGACGAGATGTAGGAATCAGCTTTCCACGAATGCTAATTTGCATCCAGTTGAACACACAGCTGTACAGGTCTTGTTGGAGTGGGGTCTCCGTCTGTTGTGTCGAACCTAAAAGTTCACCGATGGAGTCAACGAGGTTTTATGAATGATATATTCTGTGAAACTGGGTTGTTATTTTCACCACCAAACTGTAGCAGAACCAAATACGAATGTGCCCAGTGGAGTTTAAACTGGCTGCACACAACCAAGAGGGAATGAGCCCCGTTAAAGAGGCGCAGATTTCCAGAACAGGCAAGGCAATATCACATTTTAGGCATTCAAAAAGGAAGGAAGTCACGGCAGTCATATGACCGGCGCTCGGCACGTCTAGGTATCGTTGAGACCTTGGTCGTTTTCATCATGGATAGTAGGTCAATACTAGACAGGCCTGGGCCATTTGTAGCTTTATTAGGGAAGGAAGCAGTGGACAAAATGGTCCAGTCCTGTTGATATTGGTCATTCAAAACTGCAGCAAGGTTTCTGGAAATGCCAAAGGTCTGTTGCAGGGCTTTAGGGAAATGACAGGTGTCTAAAGAGCAAAGCAGAGAGCCATCGAAGGTCATGCCTTCACCACGTACCTGCAGGGCGGAGAGGGATAAGAAAAGGACCCAGCACTGAACCTTGTGGGATCTCAGCAGAGTAAATCAGAGATAATAATTATTTAATGCAGCCAGGCGTCGAGTAAAAGTAACTTTAGGTCTAAGATGCAGGGAATGTTTGCAAAATAGAGCTAAATGATTAAGCCCTCTCCGGGAAAAGGTTAATTTCCGCTTCCCTTTGAGCATGTTGAAATGTTAATGTTGTGGAACGCAGTTTGCCGACTATCTAACCTAATTAAGGAAAAATAAAACAGGACGCATTCGCGCCGCCGCCTCGCCGAGTCGCCCCATGGCTGCGCGTCGAGATTGAACCACGTTAAAATGCAAATTGCGACGCGCTTTCATTTTTCTTACATCACGCCCGCTGATTAGAATCTCACTGCTAAAACATAAGCCTGGCTTCTTCTAGCATGGCGTCTTGTTAAACTTTATGCTGGCCGCCATTAAACTTCTTTATGTGTGCCATTAAACTTTTCCCTGTAATTACCAGGTGGTGAAATATCGAGCCTATTAAAAGGCCACTGAGGATGCAGGAACGATTCAGTGGGAATCATGAGGAAGAACCGACTCCACACCGAGACCGACATCCTTCCGTTGTGGCGGTTTCATTTCGGATTGCGTTTCATTTTTTCCCTGGTTAAACAGCTAAAGCTTCAGGGATCTGCAGGGAGTCCCATTAGATAGTTCTGGGGCCAAATGTTCAAAGTAAAATCCAGTCAAAGCATTCTTTATCCGTGACCAAACGCTGGAGTTCCACTACCAAAGAAGTCCCAACCAATCTCAACACGGACAGAGACAAAACAGCCCACCTCCTAAACCCCCAGGGCTGTACAGTAAACAGTATGGTGCAAAAGTCTAAGGCCACCATTGGACTGTTTAAGAAATGTCTATTTCTATCTCAGTCTCTTCATTAGGGTATTCATTAAAAAACAAAAAAACCCGAACCAGCTTCTCTAGGCTACAGAAACAGTATTTTAGTGTGATATCACCCTTAGCCATGTTGACCCTTCCACAGTCCGAAGAAGATCTGGTCTTGCTTTTTGGATTGAATTTTGAAAGAACAGAAGCCAGGAAACTACTAAGATATACTAAAGATATACAAAAGCTAGAAGATCAGTGGAAACGAGGATTATGTGACGAATCCAAGCTTGAATTCAGTTTTTCGGTCCAATCGTTGCCAATATATCATATGTGGTAAAGCAACAGCTGTACTGGTGGCCTAAGACTTTTGCACATGGTGCAAACAAAAGAAACAAATGAAAAAAAACCAAGCAAACAAATAAAAACAGTTCTGGTTCCGGTAATTCCAGGAACGGAAAGATGAAGGGTGCCGTAACGACACCCCCACCACACACACACACTCACACACACACACACACACACTCACACACACACACACACACACACACACACACGCGCACACACACGCCACCCAAAAAATGTACTTTTAGTCTTTTTCAGAAAGTAGAAAACGTCTCCTACTAGCAAAGGCTTTAGGT